>ML822987.1:0-16861 GCA_009831015.1 Picea engelmannii
GCAGTCATGATATCCAATGCATGATACATAATATTTTTGGATTTATGAACAGAGGGTGTCTGGGAGGTACTAGGGTGGGTTGGAGCCTGCAGGGGAGTAAGAGCTTCCTTGTTAGTTGTAGCTGACTAAATAGGGGGTTGTAGCGTCCTACCAGTTGGAGCTGGTAAATAGGGGTGTGGGTGCATCCTAATCAGTGGGTGTTGATCTAAAGAGGAAGAAAACATCTTCCTTCTATTGTAACTTGTAAAACAAAATTTTGCAATTAATAGAAAAGTGTTCGTGGTTTTACCAATTGGGTTCCATGATAAAACATTGTGTTCAAATTTTGTTTGTATTTTTGCAATACATAATTAACAAAAGTAAAAATTTGATAAAATTATTGTGTCACTGATTCACCCCCCCCCCTCTCAGTGACAGTATTTGATCCTTCATAGATGTGGTTTCTATGCACATCTGTCTGAGAATAATGATTGCAATGAATATCCAAAGGCATTTTTAGCATTACTCATGAATTCCAAAACCCTAGACATCCAAAAACCTAACCCTAGGAGATGAAACATCAAAATTTATGTGGGCTTCGATGGGTAAGTTGGTACCTCTACTTCACGGGTCGTAACTTTTGCATACGACCTCCGTTTTAGGCGCGGGATAGCCCGTTAGAAAGGTCTTTTCGAGAAATACGCATTATGTCATAAAACTGTGACTCCATCTATATATTAATTGTGGCAAGCCAAAAAAACTTTTTTTAGGGCCCGAAAATGTCCCTGGAAGTACATAAATATGTACTGACATGAAAACTTCCAAAATAAGCTAGTTGGATTAGGTTGGAGGCAACCAATATCCACCTGGAGGATGTGTAGGGATTCATATAACCCTAAAAGTGTAGAACCCACAATTACAAATAATTACAGAAGAACGTGTTGAACTAAAACTGTCAAAAGGAGCCAGTTGAAATAGGTGGGTGGCCACCAATATCCACCTGGATCATGTACCCCAATTAAAATCACATGCCAAGCCCTCTCCTGAGCCTCCGCCACCAAGTTTTTCTCCCACATATGATGTCAATTATTCCATTGTAAGGTTTCTTTGAGAACCTCTTATTGAGCTTCTGCGATCCCTTTCTCATAAATATTTATCTTCTACTAGAGGTCCACTGGCTCGCACCTCACACATATTCTATTATGGTAATGAACCATACTTGGAACTAAATAATAGACTTCCTTGAGTAACAAGCCTACCCATGATGAAAATCCCCATCATACTAAGGAAAGAGCATCCTCAATCCCATACCAACATCAAATGGTATGAAATGGAGACAAAGGATGACACAAAATCCAAATGATCCCACATGAATCTAGAACCCAACACAAGTTCTTTCATATAATTCTCTCCACTATTGAAAGGATGCATGTGTTGGAAACATGCCAACGAATTTCCTCATGCGCTCACATGCACATGCATATCAGCTATATTTGGAATGTGCATACATGTACTCCTTGTAAACAGATTGTGTAAATTGTGTAATCTATTTATGAATTGTTCTTGTAACTATGTGATCTATTCATGATCAATTTGTGTAACTGAGTGATAGATGTTATATATACGAGCATACCCATAGAGGTGAGAGTGCAATGTGTGTAAAGTGTGTGAGCAAGACACAATACTATGGAGCACAATGTGTCTGAGAGGAGAGGATGGTTGTATGCATGTGTTGGCTATTGTAATTATCCCTTGAATAATAAGAATACTGAATAAAATTTCCCCGTGGTTTTTTTTCCCGCATTAGGTTTCCACATAAATCATTGTGTCAATTGTGTGATTGTTGTTCTCAGTTTAATATTTCTTATTTATGCTCTGTTTTGCTTCCGCTTCCTAACAAGTGGTATCAGATCATTGGGTAGCCCATGGTATTGTGTCCATGGATTGCATGTAATGAATCCTATAAAAGGCTTGGTGGACTCCATTGTAAATGGGCCTGGAGGTAAGTGGTGAAGGCTTACTTGGTCAGTTTGGCCAGATTCGGTCAAAGTTGTTCAAATGCAAAGTTCGAGGTGGAGTAGTGTGTCTATGTTATAAAGGTGGGTCTATAGAAAGGATGATGTGTTGGCAGGTCAACCAAGTGTTTGAGAATATATGATGAAGGTAGGTTCATATCCATGGAACTTGTAAAGTATTGCAAGGAAGCTGGGATCGAATAGGCATGTTAAGTAATGCCAAGTTGCAGCAATAGTTGTGGACATAAACAGTTGTTCTATCTAGTAACTTGGTCACCATTGGTTGCAAAAGACTGGAAGATTCTGGAAGAGGTGTGAACAGGTCATCTGGAAATTAATCAAATGTGAAATTATTTGGTTGTGATGCTTATGTTTTTATCAACGTTCTAAGTAAGACCCAAATCAAACATGTATATCTTTGATATGGTGACGATGTTAAGGGATGCAGATTGTGGGATCCTACTACCCACAGAATCATCATGGACAAAGATGTAGTGTTTGATGAATCTCCTTTTATAAAAACAAACATAGTAAAAGATGAAAGGTCCAAAGCATGACTGGTAGCAGAAGGGTATTTGGAAGGTATTGATTTCCATGAAAGTCTCTCACTAGTTGTTAAAAACTTGTTTCTATTCATGTTGTGCTAGCACAAGTTGTGTTAGTACAACTAGATGTTAAAATTGTTTAACATCGAGTTTTTTGGATAAGGGCATGTATTTGGAACAACCAGAACAACTAGTTCATAATCACAATAGAAGATTTGGTTGCAAACTTAAGAATCATTGTATGGCCTAAAGAATGCTAGGAAAATGGTACAAGATGTTTGATTCCTTCATGGTGAGCCAAATTTTACAAGAAGTGAGTATAACCATTGTGTTTATGGTATATTAATTATCTTGGTTTTATATGTTATGCTTGTTGCAAGCACAAGCATGTTTGAGATCAACAGGTTGGCTCAGTTGGTTAGGACGTTTTTTATGAAGGATATGGGAGCAACAAAATAAATCTTGGGCATGGAAATACACAAAGACAAGAAATATGGTAAGCTTGGTTATCACAACAAAAGTATGTGGTGAAGATACTCAGAAAATTCAGTGTGAATAATGTGAAACTGGTAAAATACATTTGGATTTCCATTGTAATTTTTCTTCTGGTTTATGTCCTAACTGATGAAGAAGAAAAGGGTTATATGTCTCAAGTATTATATGCTAGTAGGAAGTTTGATGATTGTGATGGGAAATTGTTGTCATTTCACATGCACTTGGTGTTGTCAGTAGACACATGGAGAAACCAGGTGAAGAGCATGGAAATGGGTGCTTCAAACACAAAAGCACAAGTATCACCTACAGTGGTTGCAGTAATTTAGTATGTGTTTATGATTCATGAGATTTGGACAAGAGGAGACCTACCTCAGGTTATGTCTTCCAAGAATGAAAGGATCTATTGGGTAAGTTTGGACAAGTACAGGATGTGGTGTTTTGTGGTGGTCAAAGTGTTGTGCATTTGACTAACAATCCATCGTATCAAAATGGGACAAGTTCATCGATTTATTAGACAAGTTATTGATGGAGGCAGAATGGTCCATACTGGAGTGAATCATGCAAGCATGTTCATGTAACGATATTGTTAGAGAAGTTGTGGAGCTATGATGGTGTTTGGCTTCTCTTGGCTTGCAGAAAAGGTGATGAATTAATTAAGGGAATGATATATCAGGTAAATTGTTGTCAAGGTGGATATTGTTGGAAACATGCCAACGAATTTCCTCATGCGCTCACATGCACATGCATATCAACTATATTTGGATTGTGCATACATGCACTCATTGTAAACAGATTGTGTAAATTTTGTAATCTATTTATGAACTGTTTGTGTAGCTATGTGATATATTCATGATCAGTTTGTGTAACTAAGTGATAGATGTTATATATACAAGCATACCCATAGAGGTGAGAGTGTGATGTGTGTAGAGTGTGTGAGAAATACACAATATTGTGGAGTACAGTGTCTGAGAGGAGAGGATAGCTGTATGCATGTGCTAGCTATTGTAATTCTCCCTTGAATAATAAGAATACAGATTATCATTACCCCATGGTTTTTTCCCGCATTGGGTTTCCACATAAATCACTGTGTCAATTGTGTGATTGTTGTTCTCTGTTTAATCTTGCTTGTTTATGCTATGGTTTTATGCTTTGTTTTGCTTCCGCTTCCTTACAACATGGGGTTGAAGGTGGAGAAGGTGGTCGTAAATCCCCATCCTAGCCTCCTTGCATGAACTTCCACATGTCCACTATTAATGGAGATTGTTATCCTTGTAATTAATTCACGGGAGAGGTGTGTGAGTTGATACCCCCCCCCCCCCTTAACACTAAGAAATCCTTCTTCAAGATGGGCACCTCTATTAGCTAGAGATAATCTACCCTTTTATTGGCCATTCACATAACCTAAAAGTAATAAATGGATTCAAATTGTTTTGTCAAGCATAGAATTCTCTAATTTATTCTTTTTAATCCAATTGAATGAGAGATAGAAAGATTACGAAGAAATTGGATGATGATGGAAGAATCCCAACAATTATAATTCATTTGACCCCACATGCCTTCAATCTTTGCCATCCTTGGAATACTGCTAAGACTTCTATCTCATTGTTCAATTCAATCCCTAAACCCTAGGTGAAGCCAAATTCCTCATTTCCTTGAGGATATAAAAGGATCCCCTACACCTAAGCTGAAACAATACAATACAAAATAAAAAATGGCATATATGTAGCTCTCTAGCAACTTCTATAGATTTATCTCATGATCATGTTGTTGTAGCACTACCCTTGATTTCTCTATGGTTGTCTCAGCTTGACTCTCAACACAATAGCACTTCTCACACCAAAAATAATATAACTACAATGGAGTTTGTGGGTGAATACTATAGACTCAATAAACACATGGATGCTAGAAAAAGTAACAACCTTTGAACTATATACTCTTGAAAAGTTATTGAAATAAAAATAAAAACCATGAAATTGTCTTAACATCATTAACATCGTTATTTCCAATGGGCTTCAAACATAAAAAGAAAAATACAATAAATAATTCACAAGTCCTTATATGTGCTACTTAATCTCCAGTGGAAAAGACAATTAATTAAAAAATTGCACCCAATCAATAATGGGTGTATGTTTGAACTCTTGACTGGTAAATCAACCTAATCAAGGACCCTCATCTCCTGACTGATAAATCACCGTCATCTCCTGACTGATAAATCAACCTCTTGAGTAGTTGATTTGACAAATACCAACGACCATGTGGACTACCAAAATATATATGTATATATATGGTAAGTAGGCTTTGGCCATATTAATAAGCCATAATGTCTGCTACCAATCCTTTCAAATATATATGTATATATGGTAAGTAGGTTTTGATCATCTTAAAGCCATAATGTTTGTTACCATTCCTTTCAAATATATATGTATATATGGTAAGTAGGCTTTGGCCATTTTAATAAGTTATAATATCTGTTACCAATTTTTTCAAATATATATGTATATATGATAAGTAGGCTTTGGCCATTTTAATAAGTCATAATTTCTGCAACCAATCCTTTCAAATATATATGTATATATGGTAAGTAGGCTTTGTCCATCTTAATAAGCCATAATGCTACCAATCCTTTCAAATATATATGTATAATGTTTGTTACCAATTCTTTCAAATATATATGGTAAATAGGCTTTTAAGCCATAATATGTGGGTACCAATCCTTTTAAATATATATACCATATATATATATATGGTAAATAGGCTTTGCCCATCTTAATAAGCCATAATTTCTGCTACAAATCCTTTCGAATATATATATATATATATATATATATATATATATATATGTGGGGTAAGTAAACTGTGTCCATCAATCCTTTCATTTCAAATATATATGTATATATCTTAATAAGCCATAATTTATGCTACAAATCCTTTCGAATATATATATGTATATATGGTAAGTAAACTGTGCCCATCAATCCTTTCAAATATATGTATATATCTTAATAAGCCATAATTTCTGCTACCAATCCTTTCGTATGTATATATATATATATAATAAGTAGGCTTTCCCATCTTAATAAGCCATAATGTCTGCTACCAATCCTTTCAAAGTGTTTGGTTGAAATTCATTCGAGCCACTGGCTCTGTTGAAGCCTCCACCAATGATGACAAAATGATCAAACCAATCAAAAACTGGATTTGTTGAAACGATAGTTTAATACGTTGAATGTTTGATACGGAGATATACTTTATTTCCTGTCATGTGGAGCCGATCAACATTTTTGCTTCCACCGACTGATGCACCGCCTCCCAGGCAACTAAAAGGTATAAATTAATAAATGCGCTTCCTTCAGTGGTCCTTACAGTTTTATTCAGAGCAGGATTCAATGGTGATAACTTGATTTTTCCTTACAAGTTTATTTCTGTGCAAGATTCAATGGTGATCACTTGATTTTTCAATTTCTGCATTTATTCATATTATTCGTAGGTGCCATGATTCCGATTCTCATCCTGGTATTTTCCCCACTAACGTTATGGATTCCAACCATCAGGCGTTTCACGGTTATTTGCACCAGAGTTTCTCAGTACTATTCTCGTTTCATGTTTCGGCTGCATATGCCCCTCCTCCACAATACCCGGATTGATATAATTCGCACCAGACTCTTTCGTGTTCCGAACGTACTGCGGGCTAGATTGGATGCTCGTAGGGAGTATAGCTTAATGGATGAATTCAGCCTTCAACAGCTGTCTATGCTCGTGTTCTAATTGTAATTAGTGGAAGAGAGAATTACATGATGTTTCAGGTATGTCGCCAGAATCATGGGTTAGTGCTATGTCGCCAGTTTTAGTTTGTTTTTTGAGGCGTTTAACAGATCTAGTTAACATGGATATCTGTATAAAGATGAAGAAGTGCAGATCTGTGAATGGAGTATATTTTGTATTTGAAAACTAAAAGTTTTGTAGAGAGTATGTAATATTGTCTATGAATTCCAAAGGATTGGATTACTTTGAGATTACACTGTAATACTTTTAGGTTTTTTTTAAGTTTAATCTTTTTTATTTCATGGAATATTTGAAAAATGTGAAAATAGTTATTCTTTAAATATAATAATAATATTAATCTATTTTTAAGGTTATTCAGATATTAAATTGGGTGTATAAGATTTTTTTGATAAGTTATTGGTAAAGTCTATTGAGGTATACATACTATACCTTAATTTACTTGAAAATTTGGTCTCTGAGACTTTCTGGGTCCAGCCATTGGTAAAGTCTACTGAAGTATACATACTCTACCCTACCCTATTCTACTTGAATTTGTAACCTCTTAGAAATAAACACATATTCTTGACTATTAAACCCACTCAAACTATATATATTAAACATAACTTTAAATATAAACAAATCATTCACATAATGACCTTAAATCTAACAAATTCTAATAACCATATGACATTTTTAGAATTTTGTAATATCTTTTGATTAACGTAACGCCACATGCAACCTTCATATAATACAGAAGGCATTGATATTTTGTCTTCTTTATGTTTGCTTACTTTCACAATACAGAACTCTCAACCAAAATACCAACAGTGCGTTTTCAGTCATTCAACAATTACTGTAACAAATGTATTTACGCTATAAATATTCAATGCATTTGATGCAGATATGGTATAAGTTTTGGGTAATGATACTCTGCTCTTCATGTCCTTTTGGTATCTTGAGCAGTGAGATGAAACCATAGCTTCACATAGAAGCATAGTAAATTGGGTGAATAAAGGAAATGGAAATTAGGGTTTTTTATATAGAAGTTTATATATATATATATATATATATATATATATATATAAAAGCTTAGTAAATTGAGTGAAGAAAGAAAATAGAATGTTTTTAATTTAAAAAAAAAAATTATATATGTTGAAGGGTTAGTTTGGGTGAAGAAAGGAAATGGAAATTAGATATGTTTTTTAATTTTAGAAAAGTTTTTAAATGTAAATTTTGATAATCTTTATTCTATATATATATTGAAGGGTTAATTTGTCTAATAAAATTTTTTTTATAAAAATTTATAATGATTTTAATATCAAATTTTATTGAGTATCTTGGAATTATCAATTGGTATTTTGGTGGGTAGTTATTATTGTTCTCCAGCTATGACAAGGAGGAATTGGTATTTCGGTTGGTAGTATAAAAATTTATGATAGTTTTAATATCAGATTTATTGAGCATCTTGGGATTATCAATTGCTATTTTGATTGATAGTTATTATTGTTCTCCAGCTATGACAAAGAGGAATTGGTATTTTTGGTTAGTAGTTATTATTGTTCTCCAGCTATGATAACCAGGAAAAAGGAGGAACTTCAATGGAAAGAGAAAATCATAAACTGTAAGAAAATACAAACATTATCACTTAAATAAAGAAAGTGAGTAAAGGATTATATTTTTTCATAAACAAACAAAAATCAGTGAGTACTTTTACAAATGTGGATGAAGTGAAGTGAATGTTGTGGATACCTTAGACCCATTTTTCAACGAAATGTTTGAACATGGAAATGACTACAATTTGATGTTGATTGGTGTTGCACTTTGTAAGAAAATATCTTTGTAATTGATATTCATTTGGACATAAAATATATTTGAAAATAAATTTATTTCATAGTTAATTATAATATATGTTGGTTTTATGTGTTGTAAAAAAAGAAATTTTAAAGAAGCAAGATTTATATAGTAATGTCATTTTGTGTTTCTCTATCCTTGATGTTCATTCATACTTTTTGTTGTGTTGGTGTCATGTGATAACAATGTTCTTAATAAATTTGAAATAATATACATTATTTGATGTTAGGCGTTGGTGGATCATAGTGCTAGGGGTGGGTCTATGGTGTTTACAAACTTGTAGTAGGTTTTCAATGGTATATGTGACTTTAGTATTATGCAGTGATTGTTGTCACCTCTTTCATACTTTTTTTTGTCTTTAATTTCAAATTTTGTTATTTGAATACCCATGTCATGTGACAAGTGTATTATCATTGTTTCATGGAAACCTGCACAGGAGATCTAGCTAAAACATACACAAACAAAGCTTATCAAGAAAAGGAAGAGATATACACAATGAAGAATGAGAATCAATGCATATTACTATATTGTCAATGAGTGAGAGATCTTCACTCATATAGGCAATGGCATCCTATAATTAGGAATGCATGCATAATAGTGATGGTCTAATATTAGAAAGTCTAAAATAGAACTAGTCAGTTAACTCCCACTGAACTAGTGTTAAAGTCTAAATAAGAACTAGCCAGGTAACTCTCACTGAACTAGTGTTAAAGTCTAAAATAGAAGTAGTCAATTAACTCCCACTGAACTAGTGTTGCTTCCACTAAACTAGTGTGCCGAAAATAGAAATTTATCCAACACCCCCCCCTGAACATCACTATGGAGTAAAAAATGAGTCTCGGCTACTAGGCCATTTTAGGTACTCATGTACAACTAATGAACACTAAATAAAAACGAAGAAAGAAGGAAAACCCCCCCTCAAAAGACAATGTATCAAAAGAAGAAAATGGTAGTTGCTAGGCAATTGTGTTCTTCATTGCAAGATGATCATGCAAAGTTTGAAACTTATGCTCACTGAAAGTCTTCGTGAAGATGTAGAAATATTTGTGAATATGATGAAGTCCTTTGGCAACCTGTCTAGCTTGGTACCTCTTGATCCTATGGACCCATCTTCACCTGAAAATATTCTTTTCTGGTGGAAGTGGAACCAGATGCCAAGTTTGGTTCTATAGGAGTGATTCATACTCCTTCATGGTTGCTTGCCATAATGGATTTCCCACAACCCTATTTTAGTTATGTGGATCAGTAGATTGAACCATATAACAATGCATGGGCATCACAGGTTTTGAAGCTGAAAGTACATGAGAAGGCTCCTCATGCTGAGATCGAGTCATCCTCGAATCCAATGGATTCCCTGCAAGGTTGTCTGTTGCCTGAAATGTGGTATGTGCCTTCTTGGGCATCTGTTGAAGCTTCAACGCTGGCTTCTTATCTGGCTATACTACCTACTTATTTCCATGTACAAAATCTAAGTGTATGGAATCATCTCTGATGTCTGAAACTGATGGAAGAACAAGAGTATATGCATGTTGCACTAGATTTGCATGCAAAGTAATCCCCTTATGTGTAAGTAGAATAAATCATTCATAGTCAGAAAACTTAGTGAATTTATACAACCTTGACTTGTGATCCACTTCACCAATTGCAATAATGGAATTGTCATGCATGTCAATTACTGAAACTAAATCTGATGTAAATTCAACCTTTTTACCTTTTTGAGTGATCTAATAAACTCAAAGTAGATTCATAGAAAGCTTTGGAACATTGAGAACATTCTCAAAACTTCCATTGTGGAGTTCCACTCTCCCTTCTCCTACTACTGCTACTAGAGTATCTTCCCCCATGAGAATAGGGGGTCTTGAGCATGGACTCAAGGAAGAGAAAACTTCATCTTTCGCTGCCATATGATGGGATGCACCGAAATCTATAATCCATGAATCGGATGAGGAATTAATTACAACCAGAGCATGATGATTACCTTTGTTAGGAGCAGGATCTTCTTCCTTATGCTTCTTGACTCCCTCTAGAATGAAGTTTCCAAGGTTGTTCTCTTGAAATGCATGTGCCATAAGATTGATATGTTCCTTTATGCATGTGGATTCTGTTAGAATATGAATGGATGTGCTCATTTTACCATTGACAATGTCACTATTGTCACCCAGCCATAGGCCGAAGCCATCCTTCGAGCACCTTAACCTTGACAAAGAATCACTCCGAAAGCAAACCCTGGGCTAGATAGCCAAACAAAGGGTAGCACACCTTTCCCCAAGGACAACATACCAAACAAGAGTTGATCAGATAGTCCAAACCATAACCAAGAGATAGTCCAAGCCAAAACACAATTTGCTAGCTGCAGCAGCTACAACAACAACTCTCCTCCAAACTTGCGCCCAAACTAGGCAACTACAGTAAGCAAAAGTGTTGCTATGTAATTCTGAGAATGCCTGCCAGAATGAAGACTGACCTCTTGTATTTATACTAATTCTAGCTAACTGCGTGGGCCGACTTCTCATTCTGGGTATCTGTTTGTTCAATATATATTATTTCTTCTGGTCGACTTCTTCTCATGGAGGCTAATAACCTAATACAAATTATCCTCTTGAGCTGACATGTCTTCTAGGGTTATTAGCCAACTCATTAGGGTTTCTTCTTTCTTCCCGAAATATTCTATTCTCGTCAAGTTTACATGTGGAGGTAAATGCCTCCTGAAGCTACCATAATATCAACACTCCCTCCGAGCTAGGTAGGTATTATAGGTAATGGTCTTCAACACAAACATACCATTCACGTGGTAGCATCATCATAGTTGTATAGACTATCAATGTCATCAACTACATCATCTCTCGAAACCATACTCCATCTGAGTAATCAGACATGATGTTGGATAAGTCACTCACTCCATAGAGTGACATAAGAACCATTCTTCTAATCCAGACATATGTCCTAGAAGAATAAATGTCCTAGACCAATATCTTTCCATTCATCATCCATCTAGCTAATAATCATTTCCAACACTATTGATAGTAATCAAGGCACTCAGAACAATATCATTCAATAGAAAACAATTGTGTCTATCCATAGTAGTACATAAAAACAATCCAGTGGTACACTACCAGACTAAGTAGCACACATGTACTTGATCAGTGACGTATAGTCACAAACAGTGTAACACATCCACCACAGTAGTATACATCTATTGTCTAGAGATATACAGTCTTCATAATAATCATATGATATCAACCTGCACAGAAACAATGTTATGATATAAACTAAATCATCTGGGTCATTCTTCCACTCACATTTGTGAGATCTTGGAAGAGCATCTGCCCTCAGAAGGTCAAACATCAATGATGAGTTGTCTGGACTATTCTTCTCAAGCATGGAAGAATAATTGTCCTAATTTCTGAGCCTGGACCATTCCCCACCCTGGGCCATTCTTCTGACACTAGACAAAGTGTAACCTGAAGAGAATGAATCTACCCTAAGGAATGTCTGTCCCTGATTGCTGAACCTGGACCATTCCTCACCCTGGGCCATTCCTCCAACACTAAACAAAGTGCAACCTGGAGAGAATGAATCTGCCCTAAGGAATGATTGTCCGGACCATTTCCAAAGGAAATGACTGTCCTGCACCAACCTCCAAAATAGACCATTCCCTGTGTTAACCAAAATGGGAAATCGTTGTCCGACGAGGCGGGAAGTCTTCTTGAGTAACCCTCAAGAAGAGAGACTTCCCTAGACCATTCCCCATGTTAACCACAATGGGAAATCGTTATCTATGGTACATCATAAATCCATTGAACCATTTTCATTACGAAAATAACCGTTCGATCTGGACCATTTTCCGAACTGGAAAATACCTGTCCGTCAGAAATCTCAATCCACTTTCCAAACTGGAAAGGAACTACTCATCCTGGACCATTTTTTAACTAAAAAATGGTTGTCGATCAATCAATAACACATCAGTGCTCCCTCCAACCTGGGAGTCATCTCTTCCTTTTTCAATAAGGAAGTCATCTCCATGAGCTTTGGCTTGAGTACGCAAACTCTTTCATCTTGGACAGAAGCTTTACCAAAATGTCTTCTTATGTGCTCATCTGTGGAGATATGTATTGGAGAACCACTTTCTCCTTTCTAGACTTCATCACGGATAATGTAATGCTTGATTTCAAATGTACTTCGGTCTGGAACACTGGTTTTCTCTGAAGGCTTCATGTATCTCTGATCAATAAGGTATATCATTGTTGGATTCCTCTTTGGTTCCCGCTAGCTCACAAGATCGTGGAAAGGGTCAAACTAGAACATATCCATGTGGCACTTCTTCTTTCATCATGAGATCTTTGTCATGGATTGGCAATCCATCATCCTGATCTTCTGAGTAATCATTCTGATACAATATCTTTGTTATTGAAAATATTCACCACACTTCTATTATGAATTGGAGGTTCTCTTCCAAGTTGTGTTCTTCCATCTGCATACAAGGGTCTCTTTCTGGTATGCCTCAAAGCCTTGAGGTTGCTCTTCATACGCTCTTTGTTCAATTTCTCTGGAGAACAGTCTTTCCATTCATTTGATGTAGAAATCCAACCCATGGATATTGTGGATGATATAATGACTCATTTAGAGGTATGTCTGGTTTACTAGAACAAGTAATCATCATAGTATTCTCCCTCAATCTAGGAGAACCTCTAGTTATGGATCTTGTAATTCTTGCATTCATATACATTGTTCTTCATCACAACTTTCAATTCCTTTCCTTGATTTCTTTTAGTTAGTTCATATCAGGCTGGTAATCTTGTGATTCTTGATACAATGACTGGTTGTTCTGGCTTCTCTTCCTTTCTTGGAATCTTCATGTTCTTCATCATGTTTTTCTTTATCTCTTGGGTCCATGGAGTTTCTTATAGATTCCATTCCCTAAAGATTCCACTTCTTCCTTTCATCATAGGATCACGAATGTGGATGGACAGCCAGGGATACTTTAAGGATTCTCTTCGAAGAAGGCTTCTTCTAAGATCGAACTGAACACATATTGTTTTTCATGGCTACTACCATGGATATATACTTCATCATTTTTCAATGGATCATAGGATTAGATCCCTCCTAATCATTTCTTCATGTATGAGTGCATTCTCTTCTTTATATAATCGACTCCCTCCATCTAACAGAGTCCACGCTTCTGTATGCATTCTTATTGCCTTCTGCAAAGTGTCATAAGTCTTTATCCAATTTCCTCTTGATCGTTGTCTTCTTTTTGTCTTTGCTTCTTCTAAGTTTCTTCAAGATTGATTCTGATTTTGGCTTATCTTGTAATAACTTCCAGATGATTTTTTTGATGTATTTCATCCTTTCATGTGTATTATCTGACTTGTATAATGATAGCAATCCTTATCTTGTTTGTTCTTCCATAGGTATAGTTCTTCTTGGAACATATTATCTTCTAAGAGATAGATATACAAGATATGTACAGAGACTATGCAAACAAGATATGTACAAGAACTAGGAAGAGTATTGTTACCTTGTCTTAGAAGAAGAAGTTTGTTTTATCCTGCTTGGTCTTCTTTGTAGGTTCCTTTTCTTCGGCAACTGATGCTTCGTGTGTCCCCTTCCTTTTCTTCATCTCGGGAGAATGATTCTTGTAGTGGCCATACTTTCAACAGTTGAAGCATTGTATTTTTGACATATATTTTTCTTGATTTGGCTTCTTCTCGGAGCCAAACTTCCTTTTGTTCTTGAAATCCTTGAACCTTGCTGTGAAGGCTTGATCATCGTACTTATTTTGGGGTTTCCGTTTTGCACTAATCCTTTATTCTTCTTGAGCACATCAAGTCCAAATTTCTTAGAATGTAGGATACTCCTTCCTTGTGTTCATGCTTGCGGCAAATGCATCCCGTGTCTTGGGAAGATCATTGAGTACTATGTTTACCAATTCCTTCTCTGAAATGATTTCTTCAATAGCTTGTAGTTGATCTCTTAACTGAGAGATCCTCTCAAAGTATGATGTTATGTTGTCATCATCATTCATCTTCATGTCAGGGAGCTCATTCTTCAGACTCATTACTTGTCCAATGAAGAGGTTTGTTAGGGCATCGTACATCTTATTCAATGAGTCAAGATGGGAGATGTAGGGTATCAAGTGGTCTTTTATAGAGTCCACTATGATACTCATGGCATTGATGTCACTTTCTTTGAACTTTTCCATAACTATATCGTTCTATGGTTCCTTCTCTTTTCCTTATTCAAACTCTGGTTTCACGATCTTTCCTTTCACAATATCTAGCACTTTATTCTTGGCAAGGATGAGGTCAATCCTTGTCTTCCATGCTCTGAAGTTAGAAGCTTCATCTAACTTGTTTTCTGACTTTATAGAGTAAGTCATGGCTGCCTTGGTCAACCCTAGATTTGACCAAAAACTCAAACTTGACATATTGGCTTGCTGAGAGTACCAAGAGATGTGCTAGGCTAGGGCGCATTGGTATATCCGGAAATTAGGTCAATCCATTCACTTAAGGTGCCTCAATGAGAGGATTAGGGTTTCTGCAACTGCACCTGTTAGTAACCCTAGCAGCAGTGCTTTTGGTGACTGCTCCTGCTAGAAACCCTAGCGACAGTTCTTCAATGAGCTTAATATCCTTATGGCTATGCTTCCTTCCAGTGGTCAGACTAAATGAAGGAGGTGTGGGCCCATAACCTGTTAGAATATGAATGGATGTGCTTTTTTTACCATCGACAATATCACTATTGTATCCTAACTATAGGCCAAAGCCACCCTTCGAGCACCTTAACTTTGACAAAGAATCACTCCGGAAGCAAAACCTAGGCTAGATAGCCAAACAAAGGTTAGCGCACCTTTCCCCAAGGATAGCGCACCAAAGAAGAGCTGATCAGATATTCCAAACCATAACTAAGAGATAGTCCAAGCCAAAACACAATCTGCTAGCTACAGCAGCTGCAATGGCAGCTCTCCTCCAAACTTGTGCAAAAACTAGGCAATTGTAGTGCGCACAAGTGCTGCTTTGCAATTCTGAGAATTCCTACCAGAATGAAGACTGACCTCCTGTATTTATACTAATTCTGGCTAACTACCTGGGTCGACTTCTCATTCTGGGTATCTGTTTGTTCAATATATATTATTTCTTCTGGCCGACTTATTCTCTTAGAGGCTAATAACCTAATACAAATTATCCTCTTGAGTCGACATGTCTTCTAGGGTTATTAGCCAACTCATTAGGGTTTCTTATTGCTTCCTGGAATATTATATTCTCGTCAGGTTTACACGTGGAGGTAAATACCTCCTGCAGCTAGCATAATATCAACATATTCTTCATGATTTGGTTTATTGCAGTAAGTGCATTGCTTTCCCTTCTTCTTCTTCTTCTTGGAATATGAAGAGTCTTTGGAACCTGAAGAATCATTAAAGGGTTTGGAATATCCCTCCTTCCCATTCTATTTGCATGACCCTTTTCCATCATGCATGGTGAGTGCATGTGCTTTGGGATATTTCATGAGGCCCATTTGTATGAGTTTTTTCTTCTCTTGTGTAAGAGACTCAATGAACTGAGCCAACGTAGGCATTTTCCAATTTGTTACATCTGCCAGAATGGAAATTGGAGACATATATACATCGTATTCTGGTCCTAGCTTGGCCAAGATTGTTAGAATAAGTTGTTTCTCTTGTGTAGACTTATCAATACCACATTCACCCAAGCTCAATAGAAAAGATTTAAATTTAGTAAAAAAATCTTGTATATTATCAAAACTTTTAGGGTCTATGGTATTCAACTCTACCTCAAGCATATGACCTCGCAACTCTTCCTGCTTTCCAAAGAGTCCTTCCAAGGTGATCCAAATCTCGTTTGGAGTCTTGCATGCGGCAACATGAAACCATAAATTAGTGGAGATTAACTCAAGAAGTAGTCATGTGGCTTCATCCTTACGATCCGCCCATTTGGTCTTCTCAAGCGTTGATGTAGGTTTTGTTTCTGTTGCCATCGTCAAATTATACAGTCTTTTCCTTCTTAGTTGGAATTCTGCATTGGGCTTCCAATCAATTATAAATGTATGGTGTGAGGATTACTGTTGGTCACTATAATTGCTTAATTAATTTCAAACAACCAAGTGAAACATAAATTATCAACCCAGGGAAGTCTTTTGTTTCAAAGATAGCTGCGCACTATATATGCTCAATTCCAAAAGCACTTAGTGTTGTAGTAA
>ML822987.1:19761-87784 GCA_009831015.1 Picea engelmannii
AAAAGATTTCAATTTAATTGACATCAATAATCATTTGAAAAATGAATCATTTAATTCGAATTTGTCATATCATTCAAAACTAAACAAGATCCGAATCAATGAATGCCTACAGAGATAGGCGTATTCTGTTTCTTGTGTCACCATAAAATCAAATGAACAGAAACATAATTCAACCATCGTGAAATCGTTTGAAATCGACACAATCAAAACAAATCGCATACAATCGTTATGCTATCTCATCAGCAAGGGATACGATCGAAACCAAACAAGACCGTTATCAAATCATTATCACTGTGTTGACATAGCCACGAGAATTCAAACTGGCGCGAAAATCAATTTAAACAAAATCGTAACAGGATCGATTGATTAGCAACAGAATTCGTAATTTGTTATTGCAAATTGGGCAAATAGGATTAATCGACTTTAATCAAAACTAGATCGTTCCAATCAAACGAATCACAACTGAGTTTGACCAATTCGTTTTACCATTTTAAAACCAGACAGAGCAGTAATCATAATCGGAATCCAATTCCTAAAAATGATCGAACTAACAACGATCCTATCAAGCGAATCAATCGGCTGGGTTTAACAATAATCATTGTTCCATAATTCGGGTGTATTTGCACAGGTCAAATGAGATCATTGTTTTTATAAGAACAGAGTATTTCTAACCAAAATGAATTGAACAGAGTGGTACTCATAGCATATCGTAACAAGTATCCTCCCGAAAACATTTACCAATCACAACATACAAATGATAACGAGATTGAATCCGGGCAAAATCGTATTCTAAATTGAGCATAAAAACTTGTCGTGCGGAGTAGATACAAAACGAATTGTATTGAAAACACACCACTACTTTCATTAATTCACTCAGACAAACTTAGCAAATGAAATCCAAACGAATAACCATTCAAATCCAATAAAAATCTATGAGCAAATCATATATCAAATCGAAATTCCTTCTATTTTTATCAAAACGAAACCATGTACAGGATGATCACCGAATGACAGAGGCATTTGGATGAGTGACTGAGCTATTTAAAAACTGAATTCAAATCATTATATCAACCTAGATTATTTACAAAACAAACGATGTCAAAACCATACCTGTATAGCGACGAGGCTGCTTGATTACGCCAATTTGGAATTTACAACAGTAGTGGCTGATTCCACGTTCTTGAAAAGGATGGAGCCGATTGTCTTTTTCTTTTTATTTGTTGCTTGGAGCTTGGCCTTTTGACTGGTTAGCACTGCAATTTGATCTTCCAGTGATTGAATCTTTGATTGGAGTATAGGAATATCAATGTAATATCGTTCTAACCATGAATTGCATTGGTCACAGGGTGACTGTGTGGGTTTAGGAAGAGCAGGCGAGGGTTTGGCTAAATGACCGAGGGTTTCACAAGGCAATTTAATACCCGGGTAGTCAGGGTCTTTCTTTAGGCAGGGGGGAAGGTTCGATACAAAATCATAAGGGGGCTCAGGACATAAACCCTGCGAGTAGGGGTACTCGCTGGCCGGAAAACGTTCAACATCATAATCGGAATCCTCACTTAGGATGATAGGGTTGGACTCGGTAGAGGGTTTCGGTTTGTTTCTGGCCATTCTCGAAATGAGCCGGGCATTCCTATTCCCTTTGTCATTGGCAGTAAGGTTTGCCTTGGGCTTTTTTCTCATAGGCTTTTTAATGGCTTTTGCACTCTTAGTTACAGTGTCGGGTAAGTCAAAACCAGGGTCGGTCGAGGGTCTAAGCAGTAGGAGATGTAAGGGTACAGGCGGTTCAGCCTTGGTTTCAATTACCACAAGTTTATCAACCTGTACAGGGTCTGTGTCCTCAAAGCCATTACGGGCAATGAAATCCCTCCAACTATCACCATGCAAACTCAAATGATAAACAATGATGAGCTTAATAAGCCCATGGTGGAACAGGCTGCTGTCAGCCTTCTGCCTCTTAAACTTTTTCGACATTTTATACAGGCTACGATGAAATTAGAAAGGCATGTTTAGAGGATACCCTATAAAAATCATTAGCAAACGCAGGTGGTAGAGGAACACAAGTCTGTATCGACCTTCACAGGTCACGAACTGCTTGACTAGCATTAATAAGTCGTGCCATCGTGGTTTGATCATAGATATGGGCATACCTCTGTCACAAGAGGTGAATTTGCGCGATAGAAACAACAGTGTCCATGGCACTTCCTCGACCTTACAATTCTTAAACCAACGTTGTCCCGAGCCAGGTAGACCTGTTGCAGAGCTAATAAAATTCTCATCAGCCTCCAACTGTATGTTTCCCACTTTGGCTCTACAGCCATCGTGGTCATGGAAAACTGTCGTGCTACACAAAGGTTAAAACCATCGAATCATTGTATAAAGGGTAGCCACCCATTTTCCTTCAGGTCTCTACGGGCATTGTCAAACATTAACAGGGCTTGGTTTCCATTGGGCTCAACTCGCACGACTGGTGCCATGGAGCCGGATGCATGGTAGGCGAAGGGTTTGGATCACCAACACACGTAGGAGCCGAGCTACCCGAGCTAACAGAAATGAACGAGCAAAAGGGATAGGCATAAATGAAAGCATGCGAAGGTGGTGGAGTCTGTCATGCAAAATATTCATTATCCAAGTACAACCGCCGATTTACATAGTTGTTCAATCCATAATAGTAGTTCAACCATCGAGTCATGTGCCCTACTAATGAAATCAAAAGTGTATAACAATGCATGCAAACGCTATGCCATAGTGTTTAAACACCCGACTTATAAATCAAAACCAAAAGCAATTATGTGCCAATGTATCAGCTCATGAAAAGTTTAACCAAGGTGCCAAACGATATTCATATAGTCGACAAGCCAAAAGTTATGAAAAGATTAACATAAGGATTATATCAAAAGACATATAAAAAAAATTAATCATAGCCCCCATGCATTTTCATAGAATCAATGATCAGGCAAGTCATATAAAGTGCAAATCCAAATGCTAAATGCCTTACAAACTCAATAAAACCAAGTTATACAATCAATCGAAGTATGAGAACCGATTAGAGGATCTTGCCAGTTGTGTAATGATCAATAAAAGGTAAGCGCAATAGGCATAATGACAAGAGATATTGATATTTCAGATAATGATCGAAATATGACTTCGAAAGGAGAAGTTTTCACGCTTACAGTCGTGAAAACTTGACGAAGACAAATATGCAAATGTCGCAAAAAATGAAAATGTTGTTTATTTGAAAATTGTAACGAAAATTTGATGTTTGCAAGACATAGGTGTAGGCATCTTATAAGATAATAAAAACAAAAAGAATTGGCTGCCAACAATGGCGACACACTGGTAGAAGCAGTTATCTCTGTCAAAATAAAGAAATTCAGATTAGGACAGCAAAGATAATTCCAATTCAAAATTAACAACCAAAAAATCGTACTAACATCATCATTAACCATCTTTTCCAGCACTGTTTCAAAAGATGAAAACTAATAACAGTCTTAAGATCAGCAAGTCATGATATTAAAGATAAAATCTCCAATACTGTTGGCATAGCCACTGCTGCCAACAGGCGTCCATAGCCTCGATAGGGTTGCCATTTAACCCACTCTGACATCTGTATCCTGCCAAGAAGTTCTGGATCAAAATAAAAGACATTAAAGAGGTTTCTTTTTTGCAAATTTTCATATACCCAACATTGCTTCGCTGCCAGCAGGCCTGTTCAGTACCCCGACGAAGTTGTCTTGGCGCCATGCATGCATTTACCCGCTGCCAACAGACCTGTTCAGTATCCCGGCGGGTTTACAAGCACTTCCCACAGCTCTTATTCATAATTTATTTTATTTTGTTTTTATAGATATATATTTGAGCGGGGTGACGCTAAAAACCTTGACATTTTAACATAATTTTTTCAGACCTCATCAGAATTATTTTTAAGACTGTCATTTATTTAGATCCAGAAATGTTTTATTTACAAAACAACTTCCTAAGACAGGGAGACATCTCCTGAGTCATTCCTTTACAGAAAAGGGACAACGTAAAAATATAATATATGATCATGACGAACTTTACTCGGAGATCGAAATAAATAAACTTCTTTCAAACACAGATTTTTCCAACACAGATATAAATTTCAGAAATATATCATTGATGTTTGTACATATTTTTCAGAAGTTATTTCAGCGTAGGAAATTTCTTTCATCTTTGTCTGAAAATCTCGGTGTACAGGTACGTGTATCTCAAAGCAAGTAGAAACTAATAAATTCAAATCAAAATAAAAAACATAAAGCAAAAGAAAAGACAAACCAAAGAAAAATATGTACATAAAATACAAAGGTTATCATCAAGCAAAGTATATTTTCAGGGCTTGGCCATTCACCGGATAGGTGTCAAGCTGCCCTTCAAGATTCTGCAATCGAAAAGAACTAGGACCCAACTTTTCAGCAATTAAAAATGGTCCAAGCCATAAGTTTTTAAATTTAGTGTGTTCTCCCTTTCCCTCGTGTGGTTTGTCCCATTTCAGGACGAGATCACCTACCTCAAAATTTCTATCAGAAGCAGAATTAGAATCAAACCATCTTTTAACCAATTGTTGATGTTGATCTAATTTACGCTTAGCTTGGGCTCTTACTTCTTCTATCTTCATCAAAGCGTTAATCCGGTTTTCTAGAGGGGGACAATCTTCTTCTTGAACTTTCTGTGACAATTGAAGTGAAGGAAGAAGAATGTGAGGTGGCAGAATTGTTTCTCTGCCATAAACGAGAAAAAAGGGGGAGTTACCTATAGCATCTTTTGGCGTAACCCTATCATCCCACAGCACATTTAGTAGTGCATTGTGCCAATTCTTGTGATTTTCAACCACCGTTCTCTTGATTATTTTGATCAAGTTCTTGTTTGTTGATTCTGCTAATCCATTGCCCTGGGGGTAATAACTAGCAGAATACTTCAACTTAATTCCCTTTTCAAAGCGAACTCACTCATCTCAAGAGAGGAAAAGTAAGAAGCATTATCGAAGACCAAACAATCAGGGATACCAAAACGAGTGATGATATTCGAGTTTAGAAAGGCAATAACCTGACTGGTGTTGACAGTTCTTAGCGCAGCAGCTTCAGACCATCGAGTGAAATAATCTGTGGCTGTCACAATAAACTTGTGTTGTTGCGAGAATGGAGGGCTGATAGGACCTATGATATCAAGGCCCCATTGTTGAAGAGGAGAATCTACCATAACGGGTTGCAAAGGAAAGGATGATTTTTGCAATCGCCATGATGCTTTCTGACAGACGATACATTTATGACACAAGGCATGGGCGTCTCTAAAAAGTGTGGGCCAGTAATAACGAGCTCGTAAAACCTTATGAGAAGTAGTGTCACCACCGAAGTGACCACCAGCTTCTCCTACATGCAACTCTAGCAAGACCTTCTCTGCTTCGTCTTTTTCAAGACAACGCATCAGTACGCCGTCAAAACTTTGACGAAACAGGATACCATTAACCAGATGAAAGGAGGCAGACTTTAATCTCAATGCTCTTCTCTTGGCAGGGTCAATATGACGGGGGGATGATCCATGTTCAAGACAAAACCTTATATCGTCGTACCAAGGACTAACAAGGTTCTGCGCACAATAGATTAGACTTTGTTCGCTTTGTTCTAGGTTTGACGTATCTCTCTCTTCTTGATGTCCTGATTCTGAATCAGCAACCAACTTACATAACCCTTGGCCTCTCACTATCTGAGCTGGGGTGATTTCCAAGTCATACTCTTGTAATGAAGTGACCCAGTTGGCTCTCTTTTCTCCTAGTTCCTTCTGCACTAACAGGTTCCTCACAGCTGGGTAAGGGACAATGGCTTTCGTCCTTGACTTCAAAAGATAGGACCGGAAGTGTTTAACTACTTTGAACACAACGTAGGCTTGTCGATCAATCGCTGGGTAATTAAGTTCAGTGCCTTTGAAAGAGGAACTCATAAAGGCGATGGGTACTTCGTTGTTCTCGACATTCTTTTGGGTTAGGACAGTGGCATAGGAATGGTCAGAAGAAAAAGTGTAGAGTGTAAAGTCTTGTGAAAAATCTGGGCTCATGAGAGACGGAGCGTCTATTATGGCCTTCTTTATCGCGTTAAAGGCTTGATTTTCTGTGGGTCCCCAGTGATATTGGGTGTCTTTCTTAATCAAGTTTTGTAAAGGCTTGACCATTTCGGAGAAACCGGGGACAAATCTTCTCACGAAGTTAATCTGGCCTAAGAAAGACTGCATGGATTTTTTGGACATAGGAGGGGGAAGTTTTGTGATGACTTGAGTCCTCTCGGGGTCAATAATCATTCCTTCACTAGACACAATGAATCCTAGGAGTTTACCCTGTTCTACTGCAAAGATGGACTTTTTGGGGTTCAAGGAGATGCTGTATTTACGACATCGCAGTAGGACGGCTCGTAAGTGATCTAGATGATCGTTTTTTTTTTTAGAATATACAGTCACATCATCTAAGTAAACTATGATGGACTGATTGATTAGGCCTCGGAAAGCAATATCCATTTCTCTCTGGAAGGTAGCACCAGCATTAATCAATCCAAAAGGCATTTTGTGATAAGCATAAGTGCCCCACGGAGTACGGAAGGTAGTTTTTAGTTGGTCTGGCGGGGACATCAGGACTTGGTTGTATCCAGAGAAACCATCTAATAAAGATGGCCTCTTGGAACCAGATACCTGTTGAAGGATCTGTTCCATGGGTGGTACAGGATAGTTGTCTTTGTCAGACGCTCTATTAAGGTTGTGGAAATCGACGCAAAGTCGGATTTCACCATTTTTCTTCCAGATCGGGACAAGGTTGGACACCCATTGAGTGTGCCTAACAGGAAAAATTATTTTAGCACTTAGGAGTTTATTCAATTCTTTTTGAACGGTCGGTTCTAGCTTGGGGTGCATTTTCCTCAGCTTTTTGTTGAAAGGGTAAGGTTTGGGGCTTCATCGGGATGACATGTTGTATGATATTAGGATCGAAAGTCTTAATATCATCATATGTCCATGCAAAGACATATTTAAATTCTTTAAATAATTTAATGAATGAAGTTTTTTCTTGTCGAGAACATCCCAAGCCTAGATTAATGCACTGAGGATTTTCATCAGTTCCTAAATTCACTTTTTCATAAGATAACGAGGAACTATTGGTTTTACAATTGACCGTCTTTTTAAATTTATCTTGAAAATCATAAAACTTCTCTAATCTAATTATAGATTTTGGGATCGAGTTTACCATATCCAATAGAGCTTCAGGAGTTTTCGGATCAGGTATTACCGTGAAATTGCGCAAATTGTCGTCGTGCGTGTGCTCGTCTATCACCGCGCCTTGAAAGGTTTCTTCCATGTGCAGACAGTTAATAATCTGTTGATCATCGTCAAAGACTCTCTAGTTCGTGATGTTGTCGGGAATGGATGGCCGAAACAACAGCTCAACTGAGAATGTGTCTGGGGACAAGCCTTCTGCAGGAAGAAGTTTAGAAGCTACATTAGCTAATAAATCTGCTTTAGAGTTATTCAATCTAGGAATGGAATTTATATTAAAAGCAGAAAATTTACTCATTAAGTTCCATACCTCAGACTGGTAGCTTTTGAGATGCGTAGAAAGACAGTGGATAGAATCTCTTACCTGTCTAACCACTATTTCAGAGTCGCCAAAGACGGTTAAATTTTGAATGTTCATATCCAAATCTTTTCTGAGACCTTGCAGTAAAGCCTCATATTCTGCAGTATTGTTAGTACATTCAAATTCCAACCTACATGCTATCAATGTTTTATTACCTGCCGGATCGATAATAACACAGCCTGCTCCAGCTCCTTCTTTGGACTTTGACCCGTCGAAATACAGAGACCAAATTTGATTTGCATCGGGTTCATGAGATTGTTGTGTGGAAGGTGTGGGCTGCATAAATGCTATGATCTCAGACCTTTGTTCTGGATTGATGATAGGTGAAACCTCGACCATGAAGTTGTCGAAGAAGGTGTCCATCCCTTGTACTTCAAGTGAAACATCAGGGGGTGTGTACGGTTCATTAGGATCGTTCAAATCAGTGACCGTGAACTTGAGGTATAGCTCACGGTTTACTCTGATTTTATTAGGCCTGTCATTCTCTGGAAGCCATAGATGAGACCAATCTGTCGTGAAATAACCATGTAGTTTCTCCGACCAGTCCCTGATTAAAAACATGCCATACACTTCCAGAATATCCACAACAATTATATCAATAACTTGATGAACCTTGGGGTTAGACGACAATCTAATAAGCACATTCTTTAGTTCGCCTATAACATTGACATTTGTCTGATCAAGTTGTATGATTTTTAAAGTTGATGGTTCAACTTCAGTGTTAATTTTCTGGCATATAGACCAATGCATCACATTGGATGACGCCCCTGAGTCTATCATACAATTATGCACGTTTCTATTGAAAATATCGAAAGTTAATAGGAAAGGGGGTACATTCTTGCGAGTACTAAGAGTAGTAGCTTGTGGCTTTTTACTCGCAGTTTCTAAGGCTACTTTATCTACATTATTTACATTATTTACATTACTTACATGAGGACTTCCTTTATCTTGAGGATCAAGACTGTTTTTAGTGGAAGTCTTCTGGGGAGTTTTACTTTGCACAACCTTGTTACCATTAGAATTACCATTCTTTCCATTTTCTGAAATATTTTGCAACATTTTTTGTAACAAAAACAAAAACTTCAATAACTCGTAAATAGAAATGTTATCCCTTAACTTTTTAAGATATTCAACAACATCATAATCTAATTTAGGGTTCACATTACTCTGTTTCGGCTCAACTGATTTAGATTGCTTTGGAGGCAAAGTTGTAGTGTTTTCGGAAGAAGGTTTATTTGTAGTCTTACTCCTAGTGTTATAAGGGTGAACTGTCTCGAAGTTGGCTTGGAAGATGTTATCCGAGAAATGTCCAAAAATGTTTGGAGAAGACTCTTCTTCTTGAACTGTCTCTGGTTCAATTACCTCCTCAGGAATCTCAGGAGGCATCAAGTTATCTTGGGCTTGTAGAATTGTTTGAAGAGCACATTGCAAACCTTCTAGATTAAGGCCTTCGGTGGTTGGATTAGGTCGGTTGGTAGGAAAAGGCTTTCGGAAAGGAGGCTTGTAGGGCCCTTTACTCGAGGAAACTTCTTCAGTCGACCTCTTTAAGTCTATAACTTGATTTGATAGTTTTTGTACAACTTTGGTTAAGTTTTCCAAATCAGAGTTTTCAGGTTGTGTTTTACTTTGAGTGGGCCTAGGGATTATTTCAATCTTCTTTTTGGAAGTAGGAACAGTCTCAGTTTCATTTCTAGAGGAATATTTGAGACTAAGTATGTATTTTTCAATCTGGCTGGCCTCCTCAAAGGCCTCTAACAACGTCGCTTTCCTAGATCGTTTAACCCAAATAGCTATGCTTTGATGCAAAGCTTTAGTGTAGTAAGCTATTATAAGACTCTCAGCAGGCATAGAATCTGCAGGGATTTAGTTTTTAAGTGTTAAGAATCTCTGATTAAAATCTTTAACTTTTTCTTTTGGGTTCATTTTCAAGCTAGAAAGATCCATAACTAAGACTTCTGGAGGCTTACCGTCGCCGAACTTTTCCAAAAAGCATGACTCAAACTTTTCCCAAGACACGATGGTATGGGGTTGCTGGGAAAAGTACCATGTGGATGCATTACCCTCAAAAGTATAAGGGAACAACCTACAGACAACATCTTCATGTTCAACATTTCAGAGTCTTATGGCTAACATAAATTTTTTGATATGATCTTCAACTATCTGTTTTGAGTCAGGATCAAACTTGGGAAGCCATTTCTCCAGGTGTTTTGGTAAAGGATGCTGAGCTCTAGGTACGGCTATGGCATCCTGGTCGAACCAGGGTCTAGCAGGGTTGTTCTGATTTGCCATTGGGGTAGTGGGTGTGGAAGGCTGAGAAGGTGAATCGCCTTCATCAGAGGAATCTCCTCCAGAAGAGGAAGGAGATGATGGAGGTGGTGAAGGAGATATCCCAGATCCTCCTGCAGCAGGATTTAAGTTTGGATCTGTAGGATTCACAGTGAGGTTAGTGTCACCTAATTGTTCTCTGATATAAGAGAAGTCCAAAGGTCGACCCCACGGACAGTTTGGTTGCCTCAAATGGGCTAAGGCACTATGTGTTTTAATAAGAGATTGGCAGACAATCTCTTGTATGTCACCACCTGTAGGATTAGGGGTTGCTGGCTCAACTATGATCTGTGGATCTTCGGTTGAAGTAGTTGTTGTTTGAAGGGGAATATTATCATGTGAACGACTTCTAGTCACTATAGGTGAGCGATTAGGGGGTGGAGGAGTCTTGCAACCACCTCGTGCCATCAATTAAGTTCAGGCCCTCCTTCTAGCGCCATTTTTTGACGGGCGAAATTGACCGTCTGTCAACTGAGAGAGTGGAACCGATCCGGGGTTGTCTAATAAACCAAGCCATTTGGGATGAACCACCCTAATGGGTTTAGCGGCTCCGTTAGACGATCTAAGGTCCTAAGAAAACGAAAAGAAAACTAATCTAAACTAACTAATCTAAGTAAAAACAAAATAAAACAAACTAAACTAACTAAAATTAACTAATAAACAAACTAAACTAATCTAACTGACTATATATATACAATCTACTAACTAATACTAAGCTAACTCTAACTATTTAACTAACTAACTACTAACTGAAATATAAATTATTCACAAAATGTACAGTAATCTACAATTTACAAATTTAAATAAAACCTGAAAAACTCATTGATATTCTACCCTAAGACAGCAAGAAATATTTTTTGATGATTTTATAATTTTATAAACAAGAAATAAAACAGAAAACTAACTAAACTAAACTACTAGCACACTAATTCTAATTACTAATCTAAACTAAAACATATATCTAATTAAAATACTAATAAATATACTTAAACAAATAAATGACAAGCTGACCTGGAAATGCTCCAGATTTTTCCTGGGTATGATGACTTTTGGCAGATCGGAGGAAGGAAACTCGCACCGAATAATCCAGAAGATTTTCAAACGATAGTTGCAATGCTCCTTAAGTTTGATCACAGAACAAACAAGACATCAAAAATAACAACAATCTTATAATTTATAAATCTCTACAATTAGATAAACCTGTATGTAAAGACTTATACATGATAGTTCAATTGATGAAGAAGAGAAATCTGTCATTCATTAGCTGAACTAAGTGATTGCTACATTCTTTGAATTAGTGAAAGAAATCATGGATGTATTACATTAACTCAATCATATCATTTTGCAAAAGACTGTGATAGCTAAAGTAGTCACTAATCAAATACAAATTGATAAGTATAAACATGAAACAAAAGATTGATATTATGAAAAGCGAAAGCTGTAGCAGAACATCAACTTCTGTCCCAGTTTGTATTAAAAATTCATGGCCTGGTTCTCCCACAAGTGAGGATGCTCCTTATTACAAAAATAATAAGTATTTATAAGTTTTTCCACAGGGTAAAACCTCCCTGTGGAAGTTATAAAACTGTTTACATGCAATCTGGGAAGATATCCCAAAGTTGTCTAAACTAGGAAATTAAAATAAAACTAAAACATCAAATATCCCCTAAACTGCCCAACATGTCCCATGCAATTCAAATTCACCTGAAAAGGACCAAAAATGAACAAATTAGAAGGATCTTTTATTAATAAAATGATAGAAAATTTAATTCTATAGACTAGCTACAGAATCATCTGATTTTGTAGCTAGTCTAAATAAGGTACAGAATCAGCATTGTAATTAATCAAAAATCTTTTAAAAGATTTCAATTTAATTGACATCAAAAATCATTTAATTCAAATTTGTCATATCATTCAAAACTAAACAAGATCCGAATCAATGAATGCCTACAGAGATAGGTGTATTCTGTTTCTTGTGTCACCACAAAATCAAATGAACAGAAACATAATTCAACCATCGTGAAATCGTTTGAAATCGACACAATCAAAACAAATCGCATACAAACGTTATGCTATCTCATCAGCAAGGCATACGATCAAAACCAAACAAGATCGTTATCAAATCATTATCACTGTGTTGACATAGCCACGAGAATTCAAACTGGCACGAAAATCAATTTAAACAAAATCGTAACAGGATCGATTGATTAGCAACAGAATTCATAATTTGTTATTGCAAATTGGGCAAATAGGATTAATCGACTTTGATCAAAATGAGATCGTTCCAATCAAACAAATCACAACTGAGATTGACCAATTCGTTTTACCATTTTAAAACCAGACAGAGAAGTAATCATAATTGGAATCCAATTCCTAAAAATGATCGAACTAACAACGATCCGATCAAGCGAATCAATCGGCTAGGTTTAACAATAATCATTGTTCCATAATTCGGGCGTATTTACACAGATCAAATGAGATCATTGTTTTTATAAAAACAAAGTATTTCTAACCAAAATGAATTGAACAGAGTGGTACTCATAGCATATCGTAACAAGTATCCTCCCGAAAACATTTACCAATCACAGCATACAAATGATAACGAGATTGAATCCAGGCAAAATCGTATTCTAAATTGAGCATAAAAACTTGTCGTGCGGAGTAGATACAAAACGAATTGTATTGAAAACACACCATTACTTTCATTAATTCACTCAGACAAACTTATCAAATGAAATACAAACGAATAACCATTCAAATCCAATAAAAATCTATGAGCAAATCATATATCAAATTGAAATTCCTTCGATTTTTATCAAAATGAAACCATGTACAGGATGACCACCGAATGACAGAGGCATTTGGATGAGTGACTGAGCTATTTAAAAACTGAATTCAAATCATTATATCAACCTAGATTATTTACAAAACAAACAATGTAAAAACCATACATGTATAGCGACGAGGCTGCTTGATTACGCCAATTTGGAATTTACAACAGCCGTGGCTGATTCCACGTTCTTGAGAAGGATGGAGCCGGTTGTCTTTTGCTTTTTATCTGTTTCTTGGAGCTTGGCCTTTTGACTGGTTAGCACTGCAATTTGATCTTCCAGTGATTGAATCTTCGATTGGAGTATAGGAATATCAACGTAATATCATTCTAACCATGAATTGCATTGGTCACAGGGTGACTGTGTGGGTTTAGGAAGAGCAGGCGAGGGTTTGGCTAAATGATCGAGGGTTTCACGAGGCAATTTAATACCCGGGTAGTCATGGTCGTTCTTTAGGCAGGGGGGAAGGTTTGATACAAAATCATAAGGGGGCTTGGGACATAAACCCTGCGAGTAGGGGTACTCACTGGCCAGAAAACGTTCAACATCAGAATCAGAATCCTCACTTAGGATGATAGGGTTGGACTCGGCAGAGGGTTTCGATTTGTTTCTGGCCATTCTCGAAATGAGTTGGGCATTCCTTTTCCCTTTGGCATTGGTAGTAAGGTTTGCCTTGGGATTTTTGCTCATAGGATTTTTAATGGCTTTTGCACTCTTAGTTACAGTGTCGGGTAAGTCAAAACTACGGTCGGCCGAGGGTTTAGGTAGTAGGAGATGTAAGGGTACAGGCGGTTCAACCTTGGTTTCAATTACCACAGGTTTATCAACCTGTACAGGGTCTGTGTCCTCAAAGCCATTATGTGCGATGAAATCCCTCCAACTATCACCATGCAAACTCAAATGATAAACAACGATGAGCTTAATAAGCCCATGGTGGAACAGGCTGATGTCAGCCTTCTGTCTTTTAAACTTTTTCGACATTTTATACAGGCTACGATGAAAGTAGAAAGGCATGTTTAGAGGATACCCTATAAAAATCATTAGCAAACGCAGGTGGTAGAGGAACACAAGTTCGTATCGACCTTCACATGTCACGAACTGCTTGACTAGCATTAATAAGTCGTGCCATCGTGGTTTGATCATAGATATGGGCATACCTTTGTCACAAGAGGTGACTTTGCACGATAGAAACAACAGTGTCCATGGCACTTCCTCGACCTTACAATTCTTAAACCAACGCTGTCCCGAGGCAGGTAGACCTGTTGCAGAGCTAATAAAATTCTCATCAACCTCCAACTGTATGTCGCCCACTTTGGCTCTATAGCCATCGTGGTCATGGAAAACTGTCGTGCTACACAGAGGTTAAAACCCTCGAATCGTTGTATAAAGGGTAGCCACCCATTTTCCTCCAGGCCTCTGTGGGCATTGTCAAACATTAACAGGGCTTGGTTTCCATTGGGCTCGACTTGCACGACTGGTGCCATGGAGCCGGACGCATGGTAGGCGAAGGGTTTGGATCACCAACACACGCAGGAGCCGAGCTACCCGAGCTAACAGAAATGAACGAGCAAAAGGGATAGGCATAAATGCAAGCATGCGAAGGTGGTGGAGTCTGTCATGGAAAATATTCATTATCCAAGTACAACTGTCGATTTACATAGCTGTTCAATCCATAATAGTAGTTCAACCATCGAGTCATGTGCCCGACTAATGAAATCAAAAGTGTATACCAATGCGTGCAAACGCTATGCCATAGTGTTTAAACACCCGACTTATAAATCAAAACCAAAAGCAATTATGTGCCAATGTATCAGCTCATGAAAAGTTTAACCAAGGTGCCAAACGATATTCATATAGTCGACAAGCCAAAAGTTATGAAAAGATTAACATAAGGATTATATCAAAAGACATATAAAAAAAATTAATCATAGCCCCCATGCATTTTCATAGAATCAATGATCATGCAAGTCATATAAAGTGCAAATCCAAATGCTAAATTCCTTACAAACTCAATAAAACCAAGTTATACAATCAATCGAAGTATGAGAACCGATTAGAGGATCTTGCCAGTTGTATAATGATCAATAAAAGGTAAGCGCAATAGGCATAATGACAAGAGATATTGACAGTTCAGATAATGATCAAAATATGACTTCGAAAGGAGAAGTTTTCACGCTTACAGTCATGAAAACTTGACGAAGACAAATATGCAAATGTCGCAAAAAATGAAAATGTCGTTTATTTGAAAATTGTAATGAAAATTTGATGTTTGCAAGACATAGGTGTCGGCAGCTTATAAGATAATAAAAACAAAAATAATTGGCTGCCAACAGGTGGGCATATGCTTTGTTTTAATTTCTCATGGAAAGGAAACTTGGTAGATGATGTAAATGTGACACTTCTTCCCTTTTTTCTCATACTAAAAATGGAAGAAGTGTCACATTTACATCATCTACCAAGTTTACTTTCCACAAGAACTTAAAACAAAGCATATGTCAGAGTGTAGGGAAACTTTAAAAATCTTGGAATGGTCAAAGTAATGTTACCATTTTAATTTTTAGGTTCCTAACCCCCTAAGTAGATAGATTACTATGTATTTATATGTATGGAGGCCATCATTAGTAAATAAGGCCTATATAGTAGTGAATGCACAATTATTTTAAAAATGCTTACTAGAAGGTTCATCCTACTAGAAAGTTCATTCTTTATAATGTTCTTAGGGGATAGAAACTAATATATAAAGATATAGAAGCACTGTAAATGGTATAAATGGTATCTGAGAAATCATTTATAATCTGATATTTTCTCTATTGGAGTTTTCCCCCTTGAAGAGGCAAGTGGACATTGCTTCCATATCAATAAAAGTATAATTTTTTGCTCATATTGTCCATTATTCATGCAATTATATTTATTTTTGCGATATATCTGAGTAATATATGTGATTTATACTCTAACTATTTCCTAGCACAATTTTTAGAACCATTTTTTTCAAGGCTAGAGACATGTTTTGGCATCTATAAATAACATAGAGATCTATTATTCAGTGGATAAACTTGTGGTATGAGAAGTGTTATCTCACGAGTTGTAGGTTGGGCAAAGACCGACCCAAACCACAATATGGAGACAACTAAGAGAACACCTACCCATTGTCACCTTAGATAGGTATTCATGTCACTTTAGAGGTGAAGTGATCACCTCAAGGGAGGAATCTCGGGTGACCCTAGGGGGAAATGAGACAGAAAGTGAGATGATGAAATAAAATCCCCTATAGGTCAATTTTATATATGGAATAAGGCTTAATAATGATTCTTGGCAGTGGTTTAAGGTTTCCAAGTCCTTGGGTACTTGTTGAGAGTGTTTGTACCTTCCCAAGACACAAGAAAAAACAATTGTATGCAGTATATGTTAGGTGGAAAAGCAAGTTAAGACTGTTCTCCCTAATTTCAGAATTCAACAAAAATATATATCAGTAATGAAATCAAGTAACTACCGCATATTTAACCACTTAAAGTATCAAATATTAGTTGAGTTATGAAGCATAAAACATGTAGATAAGTTCTCAACACTTTAGCACAACTTTAGTGGTATTAGATGGTTGTAATGATAAGTTTTCAGATTATATTTATGACAACCAAGTGGTTGTAGTAGTGATTTTCTACAACAAAAACTCATAACCATGAAAACAAGCAAGTAATCCACCCAAAAGTTCACCAATTAGTAGCACAATGAAAATAATGGGTTACTAGCAAAATTCCATGGTCAAATTGTAAGTTAAAGTCAAGAAAAGTAGATGATTTTTTGTAGCCCTAATGGATGTAGATTTTAAGTTGTTATAGATCCAATAATATCAAGAGAACTAACATGCCCTAGAGGTTTTAGCAACCTCAAGGCATCCACAAAAGATTCCAACTTGAACAAGATTGATATCTCACCAAAACACGTTTACCAAGGAAAACAATTTATTTCTCCAATGCAAAAAATAAGATTAGTGCCTTTAAAATATGGGTGAATGGAGTATTTCAGTAACAAGTTAGACCAACAAGATCCCTAGGGGTGTAAATCCTCTCATTCCCTAGGGTATGTCAATCAAACTAGGGATAATATAGGAGGGTGTACACACTCTTACTTCTCCTAGAAACCCTTGCAAAAATGACTTATAAAATTAGAAAATAAGATGAATCTTAATGGAGAGTGTATACAACATACTCATCCTAGGGTTTCAACCAACAATGACCAAGAATAAAAAAGAAAGAACTAACTAATGCAGATTTTCCTTATCAATTCCAAGAGAGAGAGAGAGAGAGAGAGAGAGAGAGAGAGAGAGAGAGAGAGAGATCAAACCCTAGTTCACCAAGTAAATTAACATCCAAGAGAAAGAGCATAAGCCTTCAAGAGGTGCACATCACTTAGCCTCATCCACTCACCAATAGATAACACCAAAACTCATTTGCATGAGAGAGAGAGAGATACCAAAATGCTCAAGTCTAGTGAAAATTTTAGCCACTAGTCACTCACAATGGGAGAGCTATATGAAAAATAAAATAGAGTTGATCTCTATTTATACAAATCCTCTAAACATAGTTTGTCCAAAAAACTTAAGACAAGAGAAGGGGTCAAAAGCCCTTATCTTTCCCCTTTACAAAAATAATATTATTTAATTCATACTTTGCACATAAAAGAAACCCTAGAAACATGACGTCACCCTCATTTTGGGTAACTTTTGGCACTTTTGGTCAAGTCGTTGAGTTGGAGAAAGAAACGTTGGGCCTCCAAAGGCCAATAGTATTCAACCACAACCTTTCTTCCACAATCCATGGGCCTATCCCTCAAAAACTGTCAAGTGTCCATCATCACCACCACAACCTATCCCTAATGGCATCAAGCCCCCAAAAAGTGACATTTTTCCCATTTCAAGCAAGTCATTTGGCATGCAGGAGGTGGTAAAGGTCCTCCAAGGAGTTCTCTAGGCCTCCAAAGGCATGCCATAATCATCTGAAGTGTGGGCCCTTGGTATCCGACCTATGGACTTCAAGCCCCATGGAAGCCCAAGCTAGGCTTGTTCTTCCAAAAATTTCCACCAGCTAGGTCCTACAAAGATAAATGGATATTCCCTCCAAGGATATCAAGTCAAATGCATCATGATGAGTAAATAAAAACAATAAAAGAGTCGTTTAAGTATGAACATCCAAACCACCTCATAAAAATAAACCAATGTTCAAATACCCTATGCAATTTTCCAAGTTCAGGTATGGGAGGGTTGAAACAATGACCTATTGGGTGAATCGTTCATCAATTTTAAGAGTGTTTCCCAAGGGGACCTACTTCTTAGTCATGTGGATGATGTGTTTTGGATGGGAGGAAGACCTTTGGGCATGGGGTTCATCACATACAAGGGGTTGTAGTGTCTCTCCTATGGGTTCCTTTGTAGAGGGTGTGTTGCACCTTCGTTTTCAATGCAACCTTTTTCCAAGCCCATTTATTTCCTTTTATTATTTCAATATGTTTCCAGGTTGAAGCCCAGGTGGCACTTCTACCTAAGCATGAAAAATTGTGCCCACCTTGACTCCACCCTGGTCACATTATGATTCCCCAAGTTGAAAACATGTGTGGGGATTCTACCTAAGCATTAAAAACAATGCCCACACATGCTCCACCTTGGTTGGAATTTTATATTAGTTATTTTTCATGGGTCCCATCATTTTCTTATGAGAGACATTTCATTGTCCTCGGGATACTTGAGCGAGAATCTACAAGGTTAATGATTGGATTTTATATTTTTATAACTATAAGCCTCTAGGATTTCATCCCTTTCTTCCCATGAAATAGGGACAACGCCTTCTTGGGTTAGTACACCCGAAAATCCCAAAGGATAAGAAGCTGAGGGGATGAAGTGTGGAAAATGACAAGTATGGTAGGGAATGGCATGATGACTCATTCAAAGGACCTCCCGGTATAAAACCTATCCCTAAGGGTGACCCACTTTCTAGGGCGCAATGTCAACCACCAAAGTAAAACATGGAAAAGAGAATAATGTCCAAGCAAACATTACATAATCTAAAGTAGTAATAGATGCAACAAACTCAAATGCCTCAAATATTGAAATGACACTCACCATAATACTTGGATTGTACCTCATGGAGCAAGACCCAATGTCTTCCGGAAGCTAATTGATGTGGTGGATACCATCGTGATGAACCTAGAGTTGTGGTGATGAGTTGGGTCTTTGTCTATGCAAGTGGACACTGTTGGTCAGGATATATCTCGATACTCCATGTATGCAAACTTAGGGCCTCAAGACATCATCTCCTTAATTATACCAAGGAGTTGGGGATAACATCTAATGGGTTGAATGCCCAGAGACTTGTAGCTAGAAAAATATAAAAGTCAATCATTAACCTTCTAGATGCTCGCCCAAGGATCCCGAGGACAATGAAATGTCTCTCATAATAAATTGATGGGACCCATGAAAAATAACTAATACAAAATGCCAACCAAGGTGGAAGGTGGAGCATGTGTGGGAATTGTTTTTAATTCTTAGATAGAAGCCCCACACATGTTTTCAACTTGGGGAAGAATAATGTGACCAAGGTAGATTCAAGGTGGAGACAATTTTTCATCCTTAGGTAGAAGACCCACCTAGGCTTCAACCTAGAAACATCTTGAAATAATAAAAGGAAATAAATGGGATTGGAAAAAGGTTGCATTGAAAACAAAGGTGCAACACACCCTCTACAAAGGTACCCATAGGTGAGACACTAAAACCCATTGTATGTGATGAACCCCATGCCCAAAGTTCTCCCCCCCATTCATAACACCTCATTCGTGCATGACTTATAAGGAGGTCCCCTTGGGAAAAAATCCTAAACTTGAGGAACAATTCATCCAATAAGTCGTTTTGTCAACCCTCCCATACTTAAAATTGGCAAATTGCATAGGGTCTTTGAGAATTGGTTTATTTTGATGAGGTGGTTTGGACGTACATTATTATATGGCTCTTTTATTGATTTTATTTACTCATCATGATGCATTTGACTTGATATCCTTGGAGGGAATATCCATTTGTCTTTGTAGGACCTAGCTGGTAGACAATTTTGGAAGAGAAAGCCTAGCTTGGGCTTCCATGGAGCTTGAATACCACAAGTTGGATATCAAGGTTCCACACTATAGATGATGATTACATGCCTTTGGAGGCCTAGAGGACAACTTAGAGGACCTTTCCCACCCCCTGCAAGCCCGATGACTTGCTTGAAAGGGGAAAAATGTCACCTTTTGGGGGCTTGACATCACCTAGGGCTAGGTTGTGGTGGTGATGATGGAAACTTGGAAATTTTTGAGGGAGAGGCCCATGTATCATGGAAGAAAGGTTGTGGTTGAAGAATATTGGCCTTTGGATTCCTAACGTTCCCTTCTCCAACTCAATGACTTGACCAAAAGTGCCAAACGTTACCCAAAAGGAGGGTGGCGTCATGTTTCTAGGGTTTCTTTTATGTGCAAAGTATGAATTAAATAATATTATTTTTGTAAAGGGGAAAAATAAGGGTTTTTGACCCCTTGTGTTTTACCCTGAATTTTGTGGACAAACTATGTTTAGAGTAGTTTTATAAATAGAGATCAACTCTATTTCATTTTTCATATAGCTCTCCCATTGTGAGAAGACTAATGGCTGAAATTTTCGCTAGAATTGATAATTTTGGTATCTCTCTCTCTTGCAAATGATTTTTGGTGTTATCTCTTGGTGAATGGATGAGGCTAAGTGGTGCGCACCTCTTGAAGGCTTATGTTCTTACTCTTGGATGGTAATTTTCTTTGTGAACTAGGGTTTGATCTCTCTCTCTCTCTCTCTCTCTCTCTCTCTCTCTCTCTCTCTCTCTCTCGGAATTGGCAAGGAAAATATGCATTATTTAGTTCTTTATTTCTTATTATTGGTCATTGTTGTTTGAAACTCTAGGAGGAGTATTTTTTATACACCCTCCATTAAGATTCATCTTATTTGCTAATTTTATAAGTCATTTTTGCAAGGGTTTCTAGGAGAAGTACGAGTGTGTACACCCTCCTAGATTTTCCCTAGTTTGATTTTCATGTCATAGGGAGTAAGAGGATTTACACTCCTAGGTATATTGTTGGTATAACTTGTTACTTAAAAACTCCATTCAGACATATTTTAAAGGCACTAATCTGATTTTTTTCAATGGCAAAATAGATTGTTTTCCTTGGTAAATGTGTTTTGGTGAGATATCAATCTAGTTCAAGTTGGAATCTTTTGTGGATGCCTTGAGGTTGATAAAACCTCTAGGGAATCTTAGTTCTCTTGTTATTATTGGTGCTATAACAACTTAAAATATACATCCATTAGGGCTGCATAAAATCATCTACTTTTCTTGACTTTAACTTACAATTTGACCATGGAATTTTTCTAGTAACACATTATTTTCATTGTGTTGCTAATTGGTGAACTTTTGGGTGCATTACTTGCTTGTTTTCATGGTTAAAAGTTGTTTCTGTAGAAAATAAATACTAAATCCACTTGGTTTTCATAAATATAATTTGAAAACTTATCATTACAACCATCTAATACCACTAAAGTTGTGCTAAAGTGTTGAGAACTTATCTACATGTTTTATGCTTAATAACTCAACTAATCTTTGATGCTTTAAGTGGTTAAATATATGGTATTTACTTGATTTCATTACTCATATACATTTTTGTTGACTACTGCAATTTGGCAAAGCAGGCTTAACTTTCTTGTCCACCTAACATATATTGCGTACAATTGGTTTTTGTTTTGTCTCGGGAAGGTACAAACACTCTGAGTAGATACCCAAGGACTTGGCTACCTTAAACCACTCCCAAGACTCATTCTCAAGCCTTATTCCATCTAGAAACTTGACCTATAGGGGATTTCATTTCATCATCTCACTTTCTATCTCATTTCCCCCTAGGGTCACCTGGGATTCCCCCCTTGAGGTGATCACTTCACCTCTAAAGTGACGAGAATAGCTATCTAAGGTGAAAGTGGGTAGGTGTTCTCTTAGTTGTCTCCATATTGTGGTTTGGGTTGGGATTTTCCCAAACTACAACTTGTGCAATAACACTTCCCATACCGCAAGTTTATCCACTGAATAATAGATCTCTATGTTATTTATAGATGGAAGAACACGTGTCTAGCCTTGAAAAACAATGTTCTAAATATTGTGCTAGGAAAGAGCTCTAATACCACTCGTGATATACCAAATATAAATATTCAGAGTATAAATCACAGATATTACTCCGATATATCGCAAAAATAAATAGAATTGCATGAATAATGGAAAATATGAGCAAAATATTATACTTTTATTGATATGGAAGCAATGTCAAATAGAACACTATTTTTCTCTGCATGACATCACCAATGACTTATTGAAACTTCATGTTGGTGTCTTATATTTAGATCTTGAGTGCTAGCAATGGTGGAAACACAAGAATTCTCATGGAGGTCATATTTCTTTGACTCAATTTGTCGTAGATATTTATGATCATTTGAAACTGATACTCGTAATTTATGCTACTTAACCAAGCTTAAATTGTCAGGTGTAGTTGAATATTACATCTCTACTTTTGAGCAACTGACAGATGAATATTACATCTCTACTCATGCACGTCGAATACCTTTTTTCGAGAATATTTTATTAGCAATCTGAAGGAAGAAATACGTGCTGAAGTCTTAATGGATTTCGCTACCTCTTGGCTCGAAGTCACCCATAAATCTAGAGAAGCATAATCAATGTTTACTATTCAAATAAAAAACCACCCTTTATTCCTCATCCAATCCCTCTCTTCCCTCTTCTCCTTTCAATATCCATAAATTAACTCAAGCTGAAATTGAAAAACGTCAACTTAAAGGACTTTGTTACAATTGTGATGACAAATATTTTCTCAGGGACAAATGTAAGGAGAAAAAACTTTTAATGGTCATTTTCAAAGACATTTCATAAGATGATGGTGATGTTCTCCCTCAAGAACCTCTTCCTTGGCCAAATGATGACATTCCTCCTTCTAATCAACCCGCTATGGAACCCCAAATATCCCTACACACCTTGATTGGTCTTTCAACTCCCGAAACTATAAAATTAATTGCCTATATCAAGCACCATAAACTCATTATATTAATTGACAACAACAACACCCATAACTTTATTCACCATTATGTCGCCCAAGAGACACATTGTTATATCCATGCATATAAATTTATTCACCATTGTGTCTCCCAAGAGACACATTGCTATATTCATGTCATGAAAAACATTTAGATCATTATTGTCAATGGAAGATCCATGAAATATGGGGGTCGTTGTGAAAATGTTCACCTTCAAATTGGTGATTATTCCTTGATATTTTTCATTGAAATGGGTGGTTGTGCAATGTTTTGGGTGTTGAATGGTTGTGCACATTGGGTCCCATCACCATGGATATCTAGGAGTTACACATGATCTTCTAGAAGGATGGGAACCATTTCAATTTCCAAGGAATCACTGTGGGTTCTCCAAATATTGTCAACTCACATCATATGGAAAAAATCCTCAAAAAATGATATTCTAGCATTATCGCCCATTTTCGTGTTATTCAATCCTTTGAGACCCCTTCCCAACTTATTCATCCTGACATGAAATCCCTCTTAACCAAACACCAATCAATTTTTAAAACCCCCCAAGGTCGCCCACCCTCCCATGGTGCCCATGATCATTCCATTCCACTCATACGTGTTAGTCTCCCACCCAATATTCACCCTTATCACCACCCATTTGCTCAGAAAATTTAAATTGAAAAGATTGTTTAGGAATTGTTAGCTGCAAGTGTCATCCACCCTAGTACAAGTCCTTATTCATCCTTGATGATCATGGTAGTCAAAATATAAGGCACTTGGTGCTTGTGTCCTGATTTTCATGATCTCAACAGAATCACCATCAAGGGTAATTTTCCCATTCCAGTCATTGATTATCTTTTGGATGAACTTAAAGGTGCACAATTTTTTACCAAACTTGACCTTCATTTGGGCTATCACCAAATTCGTATGAAAGAGGTTGATATTCCAAAAACTTCTTTACAGACCCATGAAGGCCATAATGAGTTCTTTATGATGCCCTTTGGCACTTATAATGCATCCTACACCTTCTAGAGTCTCATGAATCATATATTTCAACCCTTTATACATCATTTTTTCCTAGGATTTTTTTTATGACATCCTCATATACAACAAAACTTGGAAAACCCATGTTATACATGTAGACTCGGTCTTACTTCTCCTTCCTCATCATCAAATATTTCTTAAGAGGTTCAAATGTGCCTTTGGTGTTTCTGAAGTTGAATATTTGGGCCATATAGTTAGTAAGGATGGTGTACAAGTGGACCCAAAGAAAATTGAAGCAATGAAGGATTGCCCCATCCTACGACTCTTAAAAGTTTACAAGGTTTCCTTAGTCTAATAAGGTACTTTAGAAATTTCGTCCAAAACTATGGAAAAATTGTGGCTCCCATCATGTCCTTAAGAAAAATGCTTTCATTTGGAATGCAGTTGCAGATCAATCCTTCCAGGATTTGAAAGATGCTATGTGTACCACCGAGTACTTGCTCTTCCTGACTTTACTAAGAGTTTTTTTTTGGATTGTGATGCTTCAGGAAAAGGCATAGGAGAAGTTCTCATGCAAGAAGGAAGACCCTTGGCCTATTCCAGTAAACAACTTTCTGACCGACACTTGGGAAAGACCACCTATGAAAAAGAAATGTTGGCAACTTTGCACATTGTGGATATCTGGAAACCTTACTTTCTTGGGTATCGTTTATAGATTAAAACTAATCATTGTAGCCTCAAATACTTTTTGGAGAAAATGATTTCATCACTGGAATAATAGAAATGGGTTACCAAAATGCTAGGTTATGATTATGAGATCATTTACAAGAAGGATAAGGATATTGTGGTAGTTGATGCACTTTCCAGAAAATATGAAGAAGAAGGGTCCATGTTTTCACTGTCATTCATTGTAGTTGATTGGGTGAATGAAATCCATAATGAATGGTTCACCGATCCCAATATTTCCAACCCAATCCAACAACTTCAACACATTGATTCTAATGTATTTGTCAGCTACACTTGGAACAATTATTAACTCCGCTATAAAGGGCATATGTATTTTATCAAGTAGTCTAATTCTAAAGCCACTGTGTTATTTGAACTCCATACATCCCCAACAACTGGTCATTCTAGCTTTCATAAAACCTATGAACAGATCAAACGTTCCTTCTTTTGGGAGGCATGAAAAACGACATCCACACTTTCATGGATGAATGTGACATTTTCCAACAACACAATGGAGAAACAGTAAAGACCCCATGTGCACTACAACCTTTACTTATTCCACGTACTATATGAAAATTTTTTTATATGGAATTCATAGTGGATTGCCCAATTTAGCAATAAATCAATGAGTAGGGTTTTGGTCAATCAAATTTATAAGTATGATCATTTATGTTCCCTCCAACACCTCTTTAAATCTTCCACGGTTGCTCAAGTCTTCATGGATAGTATATTCAAACTATATGGTATGCCCCAATCTATTGTCATGAAACGCGATCCTTCTTTCACTAGTAACTTTGAGAAATAATTGTTCGGGCTATAGGGAACCCATTTGTATCTTAGCACTACTTATCAACCCCAGAACGATGGTCAGACATAAGTTTTCAACAAGTGTTTGGAAGCATATTTTAGGTGCTACACTTCATAATGATAGTCTCAATGGGTTCAATGATTATCCCTATCTAAATGGTGCTACAATACAAGTTACCATGATGCCACTCACATCACCCCATTTGAGGAAGTCTATGGCCAAATGACTCTATCTATATTATCTTACCTATCGGGTGTATCCAAGGTACAATAGGTCAACAAAACCCTTAGATATAGGGCTAACATTATACACACTCTCAAAGATAATATAGTTATGGCTCGAAATCGAATGAAGCAATAGGTTGATCATAACCACTCTAAACATGATTTTGAAGAAGGGGATCAAGTCTTCTTTCATCTATAGTCGTATAATTAGACTTCCCTCAAAGAATACAACCACCAAAATTTGGATCCAAAGTTTTGTTGGGTTGTTATATTCTTTGGATTGAAAACGTGGTCTAAACCGACTGGCTAGTAGAGGTGGATCAATTGGGTGAATGTTCAATTGGTCAGACAAGTCAAGTAAAAGGTTGAAAGTTCAATCAATAGGAGGTCGAGTGATAGCCGACTAGAATATTGACTGAAGGTTGATTGGTGGTTGAATAGTTTGTATCCAACTAAAGTTCGGTGAGTAGTCGATTGTAACATAATCTCAAGATTCACGGGATTGCAGCCAATCATCTGCATGGATTCAAGTTTGGTTGATCGATTCAAGTGAATATTTTTATATGACACCTCATGTGAATTGGTTCTATGAATATGTGATATATGAAGGAGGAGATGTATTCTTGGGGAATGACTCGACAACCAAAATTTTTGGACAAGGAAGAGGTTGAATTATGAAACAAGATGGGAGGAGTAGAATCCTTCCAGGTGTATTGCATATTCTAGGTTTTGAAAGAAATCTAATATTTGTCAGAAAAATGAGTGATGCAGGTGTGCAAACTTTATTTCAAAAGGATTCATGCAAAATGGTCAAGGGAGTGATGGTATTAATGAGAGGAGTTCGGATTGGAACCCTATACAATTTGTTAGAGACAATTGACTCGACTGGATGGAACAACATTTTTATCTTTGAAGTTTACTCTACTACAAATCGACTCAACTCGGGTCAAATCGATTCCAAAAAAATCAACTACGATTGTCTCGATTGCTCCTCGTCAAGTCTAACAGACCATGTTATGGCATCAAAGGATGGAACATATTGGGGAAAAGGGACTTCGAGCTATGCACACCAAAGGTATGGTCGAAGTTTTTCCTAATTTTAATTTAGAAGTCGATTTTTATGAACATTGCATATATGGAAAACAAAATCGTGTGAGATTCCCATATGGAGCTACAAAGGAAAAAAGGATCTTGGAATTGATGCATAATGATGTTTTTGGGCATGTACCGGTCCCTTCACTTGGTGGATCTCTATATTATGTTTCCTTCATAGATGATTTCCCTAGGAATACATGGCTATATTTCCCAAGGAAGAAATATGAGGTTTGTAGTAAGTTCAAAGAGTTTAAATATCTCATGCAAAACCAGATAGAGAAAAATATCAAGGTGTTGAGAATTGTAAATGGTTGTGAATTAAGTGGTAAAGAGTTTGAGCAATTATGCAAGCAATGTGGCATAGCATGCCAAAATACCACACCATATGCCCCATAGAAGAATGGATTTGTTGAAAGAATGAACAAGACGTTGATGGAAAAAGGCAAGGATCATGCTTAATGGTGTCAGGATCGCACAAGAATTATGGGAAGAAGTAGTCAACACTACACAATATTTGGTAAATAAGTCTCCTTCATCAACACTAGTCGACTCGACTCTACATGAGGTATGGTTTTGTAAGAATAATTTTTTTTCACATAGAGTGTTTAGTTGTGATTCATTTGTGCATGTTCCCAAGGAAAAGAAGAATAAGCTAGAAAATAAGGAATTCAAGTGTATTTTCATCGGTTACACAGATGGAATGAAAGGATGTAATTTGTGGAATGCAGTTTTGAGGAAAACAAATATTTATAGTTGAGATGTGTTATTCATGGAATTCAGATGAACTTCGAGGATTGAAGAGGCTCAAATGAATAAATAACTGGAGAAGTTGGTATTGAACTGAGGAACGAAGAACATGATTCAAATTATTTGACTGAATCAGATGAAGAGGTGGAACAATTGAATTTAGTTGTAAGAATGTCTAAAAGAGTAAGGAAACTACATGAGAGGTATAGTCCACCTTATTTTCATTATACATTTGTATTATCTACAACTAATGATGATCCAAAGTCTGCCAAGGAGCCAGTCGACTCAACAAAGGGTAAACTATGGAAGGAGGCCATGGTTGAAGAAATGTAATCCTTGCACAAGAATGAGAAATGGGATTTGGTCTAACTATCTAATGGAAGGAAACCCATCAATAGTAACTGGGTTTTCAATAAGAATTTAAATGCATTAGGTCAAGTTGAGAAGTTCAAATATCAACTGGTAGAAAAAGGGTATTCCCAATTTGAGTGAGTTGAATTCAGTGAGATTTTCTCTCCTGTTGCAAAATTAACTTCCATTAGAGTACTAATGTCTCTGGCTACAACATTTGATCTTGAGATAGGGAAAATGGGTGTGAAGAAAGTGTTCTTAAACAAGGACATCGAAGAAGAAATCTACATGAAACAACTTGAAGGATTTGTAGTAAAGGGAAAGAAAGAGTTGGTGTGCAAGTTGAAAATATCCCTTTATATTCTAAAGAAATCACCAAGGATGTGGTACCAAATGTTTGACACGTACATCCTTAGTTTGGGATTTGTGAGAAGCGAGGTTTATCATTGTGTATATTCCAAGGAGGAAGGAAGTTGTTTCATATATGTAGCTTTGTATGTCGATGATATGTTGTTGGTCGGAAACAACATGAATACTACAAAGGAGGTGAAGATGCAACTATCCTCCAAGTTCGACATGAAGGATCTGAGTGGTGTGAACTTAATTCTAGGAATGGAGATCAAGAGAGATCGGGAAGTTAGAAAAATTTGGTTAAATCAAAGAAAGTATATTAAAATAGTATTGAAACATTTCAACATGCAAGATTGCAAATGTAACAACCCAATCTGATTGATTATTTATCATAGTTTTTAATTTAAATTTTGATTAATTATTAAAATGAATTAAATGAGTCTTTTATCATTTTATTATTAAAAGGTAGGTGAAGTAATTAATGGGGGGATAAGGTTGTTTGGAAATTAATAGGGGATAATTTTGTTGGGGAATTAATGAGAGGGATTTGAGAGAGGAGGATAAGGAAGAGGGGGAGGACTGGGAAAGGGGAGTCTTTGTTTTGGGGGAAAATTGGAGAAGATGGAGGAGGAAGAAATTTTGAAGGAGATAGGGAAGGAGGGGGAAATTGGAAGAAAAATTGTTTTGGGGAACTCTCATAGGGCACTGCTATTGCTGGGAACTTTGGGCTTAGGGGCCAGGAAACTGCAAGGATTCCTGGATCTAGGGAGCCGAAGAGGTTGTTCCTAGTTGGATGGGAGGTTAATATTCAGTTGTGTAGTTTGGGCAAGCACAAGAACAAGTGAACTAGGGGATGAATCAACCAACCTGTAGGTCGAGGTATATATTTTATTATGATTTTGTTGTGATTATGTTGTTGTTGTTATTATGTTGTTATTGTTATTATGATGTTGTTTTTTATTCTTGGTATAAGAAAATCATGAAAGAAATTCTAAACTAAATTTCAGTCATTTCAATAAGAGATTATAATAAATGTTTATTTATTTTGAGTCCTGAAATAGGTAGGATTTACATATTGTATCAGAGACTGGTTTCAAAACTAAAACTTGGGCTTGACCACTCACATAATTGTACAAATATGTTACAATTTACAAAGAAAAATTACACAAGGGAATCTTTGACAACTGAAGAAAAACAAACCCATAAGAGTATTATGCATTTTTTCAACATTTCCATTTCTTATAGCAGATGATTGGTTGGCTGAGTTATTAGAGTGTGTATATGGAACCAACGTAGCCTTCCACATCCCAAAGGAGAGAATCAAATGCAACAGCCTCCAATAGTAGCCTCTTCAAGATGGAATATGTTAACCCGAGTGCATCATCATGTGAAAAATTTGTTGCTCCATCTGCTGCAATATTTATCACTGGCCTTCCAAAGAGAGATTCAACATGTTTCTTGACCATTTTTACAGTTTCTTTTGCTCTCATTATTTCCCACCTTTGTAAATTTTCTGCATCAAAATATATTATGTAGTCTCTTAGATGTCTAGGTCTAGTTCTAGTTTCCACCAAGGAATATGTAGACAGATCTGCCACGGGAATGGAATCCAAATCCTTGCCAGAGAGACACTTGGTCCTAATAAATAATTTACTTTCTCCTAAGTACAAAATAGATTTATTTATATCATCTGCATCAGACAAATAAGAATATATTGTCTCCAAATTCATTTCCAGCTGATACCTCTGTTCTACTCTTCTTAAAAACAAAAATAGCCATACGTTATGGTAGAAACATAAACATCGACCTTCGGGTTAAGATTCAGAAGGAAAACATCGACCTTCATGTTAAGAGTCAGAAGGAAAACATCAACCTTTGGGGAGAAAGCATCACACCAAAGAAAGACAAAAGTCAAGGACTGAGAACGATATTCACACCAAGTCAAGACACAATTCAAGAAGATTTGTTTTCTCATCTTTTATGGGAATCTACCAATAGTTCATCCATGTTAGTTGACACAAATGCAATATCTACTGATTTCTCACTATGAATCCTTGATCCCTCTTCTAGGTTATATGAATCCTAGTTTTAATCATGTTGTCTGTAATGCCCATTCATAAATTGAACCTTTTGAATATCTCTGGCAGATATGTTAGTGTTAATACGAAAAAGAATGCAATTCCTCCCAAAGAGAAAATAGACTTGAACAAGCAATGTGGAAAAATTTCTACTCAATATGATTAGAACCAATCCAAGAGCAACAAAATGGTGATATAAATAGGGTAAATGAAATAGTTTTGTAGTAAATAGGTACCATTTAAAATTCAAAGTGATTTCCCTTTCTGTTTTCATTTTTTTTTACTTGTATACCTTTGCTTCATGCATTTACATGCGTATCGTTGCAGTACCATTGTGGGACTTATGCCCCCTCTCGCACTTAAATAAGACTCAACACTCTCAAAATAGTCACTCTGGGTGAACACCAGACTAAGCATTTTGGATAGTTTTCCATCTAAGAATATCTCAACACACACGCATCTGGGTCTTCTGTACAGTTTTTCCACCGTAAAGATGTGGGCCTTTTGTACAATTTTTCCACTGTAAAGATGTGTATGTCGGTGGCCTCAACCTATGCAACTTTAGAGCCTAGAAATAATTGTTTATCAATGACCCTAGATTCCTTATGTTGTTGCCCATTATCCTTCTCTTGTTCTTCTCCAAGTAGACTATCATAATGAGTCGTCTTGAAGAGTTTACTTTCTCATATTAAACACTAGGTTTATGAGAAATTATACTCTACCTCGAGAGTATCCATCCTTAGTATTTCTCCATTAGAAGCTTCATAATTAAAGCATGCTCAGTGACACAAAAATGTTCATTTCCATGAACTTTTGTTGAGACTGAAAACAATAAAGTCATGTTGCAATTAATAAAGTTTTCACAGATGCCTCGAAGCAAGGATTGCGGGGTTGTGCTAATGCAGGATGGGGGAGTGATAGCGTATGCATCAAGAAAATTGGAGCAACATGAGGAGCGTTATGCTACTCATGATTTAGATTTGGCATCTTTAATGCTAACTCTGAAGTTTTGGAGGCATTATCTAGTGGGACGAAGCTTTGAGCTCAAAATAGGCCATGAAATCTTAAAGCATCTCTTCACTCAAAGATATCTCAATGTCAGGTAGAGGCGTTGGAGTGACTTTATGAGTGAGTACGATTTTGGAATTTCGTACATCAAGGGAAAGGAGAATGTGGTCGCAAATGCCTTGAGTAGGAGACCACATGTCTTCTCCTTGCTACCCTTAAAATTTAATCTAAGGGAGTGAGTGTTGGGGAAAATTCTTGGAGATAGTTGGTATTTAAAGGTTACTTCAACCCTCCAGAGTGGGGGGAGATTAGATCCAAAGTATGAAGGATATAGCCTAGAAGAAGATGTATTATTAAGATATCAGGGAAGGATGTACATCCCTGAAGGTGGAGATATTTGAAGCATCATACTCAAGGAAGCCCAAAGATAAATTTACTGTGCACATCTGGGTGTGAAGAAAATGTACACAGACATGAAGAAACTTTTCTTCTGGGTAGGCATGAAGCGTGATGTAGTCCATTTCATCACCAAGTTCCTAGAGTGTCAACAAGTGAAGTTTGACCACCACCACCTGACAGGTCTCCTACAACCGCATGATGTTCCTATGTCCAAGTGGGAAGTCATTTCTATGGATTTTGTTGTGGGATTGTCACTCACATCACATAGACACAATGCCATTCTTGTGATAATTGATAAGTTGACTAAGAGTGCACAATTTATTTCGGTTAGAGACACTTATGATGTCACTGATGTGGCACAAATTTTTATAAGTGGAGTCATCCATATACACGGGTTATACAAGAAGTTCATTTCATATAGGGACTCCCGATTCACATCTAGGTTTTGGACAAGTTTGCAGTCAGCGTTAGGAACTCAGTTGAACTTAAGTACAACATATCATCCCGAAACATATGGGAAAACTGAGAGAGTAAATCAGGTTATGGAAGACATGCTTAGGATGTATGTTATGGATAATCAAACCCATTGGAACAAGTACCTACCTTTGGTAGAGTTCTCCTACAATAACAGTTTTCATAGCTCCATTGGAATGCCACCCTATGAAGCTCTGTATGAAAGGCCATGCAGAACACCATTGAGTTGGGAAAGATTAGAAGACCGAGTGACAGTTGGTCCAAAATTGATTCAAGAGATGGAGGAACATGTGATTCAGATTAGGTAGCGACTAAAGGAAGCATAAGATAGACAGAAAATTTATGTTGATACAGATAGTATTAACCGAAGTTATAAAGTGGGAGATCAAGTTTTCGGTTTGGGAAGGGGACTAAGTTGTCTCCTCGATTTATAGGACCATTCAAAATCCAAGAGATAATTGGACCTATTGCCTATCGTCTTGTACTACCACCCCACTTGCATAAAACTCATAATGTTTTTCATGTATCTGTTCTACATAATTATGTTGCTGACGAATCTCATAAACTGAAATGGAAGGAACTGTAGGTATCAGATGCGAGAACCCTCATGGTCGAACCGTTACGAATATTGGACTGTAGGGTCCGACAACTCAGGAATCATCTGGTAGACCAAGTTAAGGTCAAATGGGACAAGTATATCCTAGGATATGCTACTTGGGAGGATGCATATACCTTACAAAGAGATCATCCCTCACTTTTTTTACCACCCCAGGAATATGTATCTTGAAGGTTGGGTGTATGTAAGGCCACCATTTGAATTAGATAGATAGAATTATTTAAGGCCTAATCATTTTTATTTTCTATTCACTATGAAACTATTAATGATACACTTTAACTTTTAAGACATGTGAACCTATGTGAATTATCAATTCTATGAATGTTTAACGTTATTTAAATTATGATGGATATTATGCAATCTATTTATAACTTAAAAATTTTGACATTTAAAGTTGTTGGTACGTGGATACCAGATTGAGATTATGATTAAATGAATCTACATGATGATAATGCATGGATATGTATGAGTTTGTGTTATAGACTAATCTGCAAGTTAAGAGGCTATGAAATAGCCAAAGGATAATGATGATAAAAGGTTGATGTTGTGAACATCGACCGAGAAACAATATGGTATGAATCTTTATATGTGAAATTATGTTGGATCAAATACATTGCTATGATATGTGGACAAGTGCAAGTTTTCAAGTGGTGAGACTGCCTAAAACTGAATACATGATGATAAAATTCCCAGCAACACAGTGCCACTATATGGTCCATGGTAGGGTGTTGACCCTAGTTCTATTAGGAGTGGTGGAGGCATTTCCCACCCTATATCCTCCGAAACTTGGAGTCATGGGAGGATGGTGTTATCTCATTCTCCCCTAGACATGTGATGATGACTGCCAAATGCCTATTGGGGAAGATTGGTCAAGAGAGCTGACACTTTTTCTTACAGGTTCTATATGGAGTTAGGTCAATATAGTTGACGCTCCAAGATAGTCCAACAAAGCAAGGATAGAAATGGAAGATGGAAGTAGGTTAGGGAGGAAGGATGACTAGACATAGTTGAGAGTGTGTGGGTGATGACTATAACCCCCCTTCCCTCCTGGGGATTATGCGACCTCCCGGTCTTGGATCTTCAAACACCTTGAACCGAATTAGCTCTTCAGGCCTTCGACAGACCCTGAACAATCAATACACACACACAAGTCCCTCTGATGTTACCTGCAGGTCTAGGTTACCCACGATGCTTCTCTTCGGTGCTTGGAAACACCATCCTTGCAAGTGCTAGCCCCACACTAGACTCTTTCTCTTATGTGACCATGGGTTATAACCTCAGTCCAACCCCTTCGCAACTCCAAGCTTCGTAAATTTTTCCACCTCGACCCTTGTTTCTTCCCAAAATGATTTCTCCTGAATTCATAGATCTTTTCCACGCGTCTTCTTATATCTGATGGTCTAGATATACTTCAGGTTTCGCAACTTCACAAAATTTCACTTACTCCAGACTTAACTCCTTCAGACCTCTAACTCCTGAATTTTCTAATCTGTTGCCACACGTCTCCTCATAGCCAATGGTTAAGATCGCTTCACGACTTTGGCGATCTAGCTTCTCAAGGTTTCGAAACACTCTGAATAGTGAAATGCCGAAGTGCTTCACGGTTAACCTTCCTACAACTTTTCCCAGATATGACGATCTGGAATGATTATGATCCCTCCCAGAAGGATCTTGCTCATTAACCCTGTGAAACCTTAAAGGACTCCTCCCTTTGAAGATTTCTCGCCGCTCTCCCTCCTAAACTTGTTCCTCCTCGAACTTTATTTTCTCTAGGGATGGTTCTCGCTACTCCTCCCAATATTATGATTCAAAACACTGTCGCGCACCCCTTGTAGACAAACTTCCTTCAACCTTGACTCTTGAAGGATGACTATGCGCTCCTTGCAACAATCCTTCCACACTCTATTGTTCCCTCTGAACAATACGAAATTGAGCAAGGTCCATCCTACCCGCACTCTCAAACTATCTTTGTTGAACTTTCTTAGTCAAAGCAGACTCTGCCAATGCACACCTTGCAAACGCTATGCATGTTTTGCAACTACAAGTTTCATGTTTTCTCTTCTGAGCTTTTTAGTTGAAACAGACTCTGTCAACGCACTCCTTGCGGACACTATGCACACTTGCACTTTCTCATAGAAGAGAAACAATTGAAACTTATCTAAATCTTCACATATTCATACATTCCACCATGTAAATGCATCCATAAACACAAGAACAAGAAATAACAAATAATTTCAAATAGATAGAAATCCCACCATTCATTCATTCAGAGAGACACATTAATACCACACATTTGGGACAATTCTCCTTTGTTATATTCATTCACCTGAAATGTACATATGATCATAGAATTCTTCTTAGCATCTCTCTCAACCTATACAATACATTCAACAACTATCAACAATTAGAGTGTCAACAACTTCAACTATCAACCACCAACAACCTCTTTTGGGAAACAATACAAAGCTTTTTTTTTTTTGTAAATAAGTAGTAAATATTATATTAAGGGCCTGCTGAGCAGAAAAAGTGTCAAAGAAAGCAATGTACGAGCTTCAGTTACTGGACTGCCCCAACAGAGGGGAAACCAGTCCAGCCAGCCCCCAATTCACAAGTCTAAAAAGGTCACTGGTCCAGTAAAGAAACAAAATTCAGACTGTCTGTCATCTATACTATAAGCCTAAGAAAACTTGACAACCAACACTAGATAGCTAGACACCTGGCTCATATCCTATCCACGTGGCTCGGAGGTCTTTTGTCCATGGTTCTTCTTCGATGAACGTCGGTTGGTCGTCCCAACGCTTTTCCTTTCTTTCACCTCGCCCAGTGTCCTCAACTTGGCCTCGTCGTTCCGCTTCCTCCTGCGTTGCCTTGATTGGTCGTTGCGCTCCTTCCCTTCCTGCACTCGAAACCATAGAAGGTACCTCCCCTGGAGCAGAGACAACCTGGTCCAAGGATAGCTCCATGTGCATGGTCGAGAGGATGTGGAGGAAAGTCTCAGTGTTTTCTTCTGTAGCCTGCAGCCAATACTTGAGGTCCGCCACCTCCTTCCTAAGCTCAAAAACTAAATCAAACAAGATGCCCAAACGATCCCTGAAGTGCTCGTAGTCGAGGTGGCCCGTGGGGTGGAGGCACGGTCGTTTAGAGGCGTTGTGTGCCTGTGGTGCACTACCCAAACTGCTCGAAGGTCCAGGGAAAGACATTGTTGCTATGAATTGCATCCGGGGGTCCTGTGGACGGCTCAGAGTCGGGCTCGACCTTCGCGGAATAGTGGCCATGGAATGTGGAAGCCGAGACTGTGGAGGTGACTGGGCGGCCGTGGAGTGAGGGGGAAAAGACTGCGAGGGAGGCGGAGTGGCGGCCATGGATGGGGTTTGAGGACGAGAGGATGAGCAGGTCGATGGTGAGACTGAAGGTGAAACCGAGGGTCGAAGGGGATTCCAGGGGGAGCCCCTCTTCGGCCTCCCTCGAAGCCGTTCTTTCATGTGAGTAGATGGACGGGTCTGGACTAGACTGAACCAGAGACACAAAAAAACAACAGAGACAGCAGCTATGTGAACCTGGTCATGTTTGCGCCGTGAAGGAAGGATCCCTTCAGAACGCAAACAGGAAACAATGACCATCGCGACGAGCCAAGCCATAGAACTAGCTGCGGAGGGACGTAGGGTGGCATAAATGTCCATTACCACTGCCATTAACCTGATTTGAGTGCAATTTAATCGCATGGGACGGCTCCAGCCTGCAGCACGAGCCCATCACGTGGCTGCGCGTCGCCGTGGACTGTGTCCACTCCCATCTGCCGCCACGAGGAATCCACTGACACCCCATCCGCGAAGAAACAATACAAAACTTTATACAAGAGGGGCTCTTCGATATTTTCCCTCCAGCTATACTAGAGCTATCCTATCGAAATAAAATATTTCAACTACTTAGGATTTATTACAATAAATATTTGTGACATACAGATAAGATCGAACACATCGAATTTGTACTACACGCGACTTCATTAAAAGGAAATACATTCTACAATGATCTCATGCGATCATCCAACTCCAAAACATTAAATAGGTTCTTTAATTACAATCCTTTCAAAATATTTGCACGATATGCCACTTTGAATTTAAAAATTCACTTCAAAATGTGTGTTGGCACTTAGCTATCCTCCACTCGTGATTTTTTGGCGATGCTCCTGCATCATGCTCCTCTGGATGAAAAATTCATGGACTCCTGTCCGTGAGCTCCTACACTGACCTTCCATGCTTCTGGATATCCTCTTTTCTTACCCAACTGACATCTTCTATTGGGTGTCCTTTCCATTTTACCAAATATTCAAAATATTTTTGTCTCCTAGTCTTCTTACCAATTCGTCAATCTACGATCTTCTCCATCTGTGTCTTCTCTACTATAGGCATATTATCTTTCCACTGAATCTCTTTCTAATCTTCTGACCCTCTGGTTCCATCTACCCTTTAAGGATACAGATCTGAAACGTTGAATATGGGAGATATACCCACATCTTCTGGCAACTCTATCTCATAAGCATTCTCACCAAATTTTCTTAGGATTTTGCACGGTCTTATCTTCTTCAGCTTTAGTTTTTTATATGTTCCTCTTGGGAACCTTTCCTTCCTAAGATGTGCTAGAACTTGATCTCCTACTTCAAATTGAAGTTTCCTCCAATGTTGATCAGCTCTGCGTTTATATTCGTTGTTTCTCCTCTGCAACTGCTCTTTGATCTGATTATGAAGCTCCTGCATTTCTACAGCAAAGTCTTCTGCTCTAGTGCTTCCATACACTAAATATTAACTCTAACACTCCCCTCAGATTCATTCCATACACTATCTGAAATGGGATCTTTCCAGTAGGTTTGTTTACTGATTCATTGTATGCAAACTCTGCTTGTGCTAGAATTTGATCCCACTGACTATGATGTTCAGTGACCAAACTTCTCAGCAAATATCCTAAACTTTGGTTCACCACCTTAATCTATCCATCTGTTTAAGGGTGATATGCATAACTAAAGGATATTTTTGTTCCTAGCTTCTTCCACAATGTTCTCCAGAAATGACCAACAAATTTGGTATCCCTGTTTGAAATAATACTCTTGGGAAATCCAGGAAGTCTCACAACTTCCTTGAAAAACAAGTTAGCAATGTGTGTTGCATCACTAGTTTTCTAGCATAGGATAAAGTGTGCCATCTTTGAAAATATTTCAACTACCACAAATATGGAATCACTTCCTCTTTGTTTCCTTGGAAATCCCAACATGAAATCCATGCTTATTGCATCTCAAGGCCTCTCTGGAATAGACAATGGTTGATACAACCCATTATTTTGTCTCTTCCCCATTTCATACTGACAAATATTACATGTGTTCACAAAATTCTTTACTTCTACCCTCATACCTGGCCAATAGTACGAACTTTTCAACTGTGCAAACATTTTTTCATGGCCAAAATGTCTGGCTAGACCTCCATGATGATTTTATTTCAGCAAATTCTCTCTCATCGAGCACTTTGGTATGCACAACTGGCATCCTTTGAACAACAATCCATCTTGAATCAGACACTCTATCCACTGAATTTTGTCTCTAAGCACAATATTCACACATGCTTCATATGCCTCTTTGAAATATGGATCATCACAATACATTTCCTTAAGGTGTTCAAACCCCAAGGTTTTTCACTTGAAATTCTTGCAGAATTAGACATCTCTTGCTCAATGCATCAACAACCTTGTTAGCATTACCAGAAATATGTTTAATGACAAAAGTGAAATTTTGCATAAACTATATCCATTTAGCATGTCTCTGATTTAACTTCTCTTGTATGGTTATGAATTGTAAATATTGATTATCGTCATACAAAACAAACTCTTTTGGAACAAGTTAGTGACTCCATTTATTCAAGGCTTGAATTAGGGCATAAAACTCTTTATCACATGTGGAGTATTTTCTGTTAGTGTCGTTCAAATTCTCACTAAAATATGCAACAGGACTATTATATTGGCTTAAGACTTCTCCAATTGCAACTCCACTCACATCACATCTCACTTGGACTGTCTTCTTGAAATATGGAAAGACCAGAATCAATTTTTGTTATCTTCTCCTTCATTATATTGAAGCTTTTCTCGGGCTCTTCTGTCCATTTGAAAGACTTATGTAATTTCTTCACTGTATCCATCATCTATGCACCGATCTCACTGAAAGTTCTGATGAACTTCGGATAGAAACTCGCTAATCCATGGAAGCTTCTCACCTCAAATATACTCCTTGGTGACGACCATTCTCTAATTGCTTTCACCTTCTCTGGATCCATCTTCAATTCATTCGAAGAGATCACAAAACCCAAATAAATGAGTTATGTTTTCATAAAGAGGACTTCTTTAAGTTTATTAGCAGTTTCTCCCACTGCAACCTCCTTATCACTAATGTTAAGTGCCTCAGATGCTCTTCTTCAGTTTTACTGAAGACCAGTATATCATCCAGATATACGATCACAAAATTACCAATAAAATCTTTCAACACTTCACTCATTAGCCTCATAAAAGTACTCAGGGAATTCGTTAAGCCAAACGACATAACAATACATTCATACAACCCCTCATTTGTCTTGAAGGATGTTTTCCACTCATCACCTTCTCACATCCTTATCTGGTAATATGCACTTTTCAAATATATCTTTGAAAAATAATTCGCTCCACTCAAACAATCCATGAAGTCATCCATCCCTGGAAATGGAAATTTGTACCTAATGGTGATCTTGTTTATGGGTCTTGAGTCTGTACACATTCTCCATCCTCCATCCTTCTTCGGACTCAACATAGTTGGTACTGCGCATGGACTCAAGATTTCTTTGACCAAACCTTTGTCTAAAAGAACATAAACTTGTATGTTTACCTCCTCATTCTCTTGAGGTGTCAATATCTACGATGCTTTGTTCGAAATAATTGCTCCTAGTATCAAGTCAATGTGATGGCTAATACTTCTGATAGGTGGCAATGAGCTCGAAAACTCATCCACTACGATATCAAAAAAATTCTCCAACAGTTCCTGAATTTCCTTAGGAAAGTCCTCCATAGAAGTGCTTGTAAGGATAACTTTCATCTTCCTCTCTACAATAAACTACATCTCTTGTTCCTTCTTAACGTCACTTGGGAGTTCCTTCCCACTCATGAGAAGTATGCTTGTGTTGGATTCTTCCTTCACTTTCTTCTCCTCAATTGGAAGCAATATGTGTGTCCTACCATTCTTCTCCAAAGTATAAGTATTTCTTCTCCCATCATGAATGACATTCTTGTCATACTACCATGGTCTTCCCGACAAAACATGACATGAATCCATGGGAATCACATCACACAGAATCTCATCTGTATATCCTCCTATTTTAAATTAACCTAGGAATTGTTTAGTTACCGTTACATGATGAACTTTCTTCAACCATGAGAATTTATACGGCATCGAACGTGTAGTTTTCTCCAGCTCCAACTTCCCCACCATCTCTGTGGATACTAAATTATCAGTGCTCCCACTGCCAATTATCACCTTGCATACTCTGTCTTTAGTCCTGCAAGTTCTCCTGAACAAATTGTTCCTCTGCATTGGATTTTCAACCTCTGGCTATGGTTTTAAGAGAACCTTCTTCATTATCATAGATTTCCCATCTTCTACACCTTCTACCTCAACATTCCACTTCTGCACTTTCAAAATTTGAGCTTCACCTCCTTCTTTCTTTCTCTCAAGGGATTCCCAAGACATGTGTCCTATCTTTCCACAGGCATAACACTTTACCTCTCCTCCTCTGCCTCTTCCTCTTTCTCTAGGAAAAGATTTTTTACCACCACTTTGTCTTCCTCGGGAACTTCTTCCTCTTTCAGGGTGACTATGTGGTTTCTCGACCTCACCTTTGGGCTTCGATGCCTTGTCATGAGAAATTCCTTTGCCTTTGTTCAAACTTCTGCCTTTGCTTTTCTAGCTCTACTTTTTGGTCAACTTTTCTTTTGCTTTCAGAGCAATCTGATAAGCATCCTCCATTGTCCTTACTGTCATCATTCTGATTTCGTCTAGGATTTTATATCTCAAGTTGTTTATATAGCTGGCAACTTTTTCCTCATCTCTCTCTCTTTGTCCAGCCCTGGTGTTCAGTTTTTATAACTCCTTTGTGTACTCCTTGACTGTCATTCCTTTCTGTCTCGGGTTCTGCAATCTCCTAAACAGATTTATCTAATAGTCCTTGGGTATGAATTTAGCCTTTATCTTGGCTACCATTCTATCCTAGCTCTTAATATTTTGTTTGCCTTTCCTTCTTCTGTCAGCCTACAGTTCATCCCACCACAGTGTTGCATGTCCTTTTAAATCGGTGACAACGTGTTTCACCTTTTTCTCCTCATAAACATATTCATAATAAAAATACTTGTCCATTGCTTATATCCAATCAAGAAATTCTTCAACGTCGAAATTACCTTCATACATTGGGATGTCTATCTTTGCTCTAGCTCCCAACTTGATAACCGTTTTCAGCAAGCGCTCTTCTGCAACATCCTCTGCTACAACTTCTTCATTCTCTGCATCACTGACATCTCCAACATCAGGTGCTCTCCTTTGCCTTGTTTCCATGGCATTCAATCTTGCTCTAATTTCTCTCATTTCCCTTTCCATAGCTCTATTTGCTACAGGTGGCTCCGCACATCTCCTAGGCAGAATTGTGTTGATGTATCTGATACCACTCGATGATATCAACTTACGTCTTTGTCTCCTCTCTCTACATAAATCAATTATGTGAGCTCTGATACCACTTGGTGACTACAGACCCCCTTCCTTCCTGGGGATTCTACGAACTCCTGGTCTTGGATCTTCAAAATCCTTGAACTGAATTGGTTCTTCAGGCCTTCGACAGACCTTGAACAATCAATACACACACAAGTCCCTCTGATATTACGTGCAGGTCTAGGTTACCCGCAATGTTTCTCTTCGACGCTTGGAAACACCAGTCTTGTGAGTGCTAGCTCCACGCTAGACTCTTTCTCTTAGGTGACCATGTGCTATATCCTCATTCTCTACATCACTAACGTCTCCAACATCAGGTGCTCTCCTTTGCCTTGTTTCCATGGCATCCAATCTTGCTCTAATTTCTCTCATTTCCCTTTCCATAGCTCTATTTTCTACAGGTGGCTCCGCACATCTCCCAGGCAACATTGTGTTGATGTATCCGATACCACTCGATGATATCAACTTACTTCTTTGTCTCCTCTCTCTACATAAATTAATTATGTGAGCTTTGATACCACTTGGTGACTGCAGACCCCCTTACTTCCTGGGGATTCTGCGACCTCCTGGTATTGGATCTTCAAACTCCTTGAACCGAATTGGTTCTTCGGGCCTTCGACAGACCTTGAACAATCAATACACACACACAAGTCCCTCTGATATTACGTGCAGGTCTAGGTTACCCGCAATGTTTCTCTTCATCCATAGGAAACACCAGTCTTGCGAGTGCTAGCTCCACGCTAGACTCTTTCTCTTAGGTGACCATGTGTTATAACCTCAGGCCAACCCCTTTGCAACTTCAGGCTTCGTAACTTTTTCCACCTCGGCCCTTGTTTCTTCCCAAAACGCTTTCTCCTGAATTCGCAGATCTCTTCCATGTGTCTTCCTGGATTTGACGGTCCAGCTGTACTTTAGGTTTCACGACTTCATGAAATTTCACTTACTCCACAATTGAATCCTCCAGACATCTAACTCCTGGATTTTTTAATCCTCTACCACGTGTCTCCTCATAGCCAACGGTTAAGATCGCTTCGTGAATTTGGCGATATCGCTTCTCAATGCTTCGAAACACTCTGAACTCTGAAATGTTGAAGTGCTTCATGGCTAACCTTCCTACAAATTTTCGCAGATCTGACAATCTGGAATGATTATGATTCCTTCCAGACAGATCTTTCTCATTAACTCTCGGAAACCTTAAAGGACTCCTCCCTTTGAATATTTCTCGCCGCTCTCCCTCCTGAACTTGTTCCTCCTCGAACTTTAGCTTCTCTGTGGATAGTTCTTGCTAATCCTCTTGAGCTTATGAGTCAAAAGACTCTGTCGTGCACCCCTTGTGGACAAACTTCCTTCAACCTTGACTCTTGAAGGATGACTATGCACTCCTTGCAACAATCCTTCATGCTCTATTGTTCCCTCTGAACAATACGAAATTGAGCAAGGTTCCTCCTACCCGCACTCTCAAACTATCTCTGCTGAAATTTCTATGTCAAAGAGGACTCTGTCAACGCACACCTTGCGGACGCTAAGCACTTTTTTCACATATAAGTTTCACTTTTTCTCTTCTGATCTTCTGAGTCGAAACAAACTTTGTCAATGCACTCCTTGAGGACACTATGCACACTTGCACTTGCTCGTAGAAGAGAAACAATTGAAACTTATCTAAATCTTCACAGATTCATACATTCCACCATGTAAATGCATCCATAAACACAAAAACAAGAAATAACAAATAATTTCAAATAGATAGAAATCCTACCATTCATTCATTCAGATAGACACAAGAATACCACACATTTGGGACAATGCTTCTATGTTATATTCATTCACTTGAAATGTACATATGCTCATACAATGCTTCTCAACAACTCTCTCAATCTATACAATACATTCAGCAGCTAGAATGCCAACAACTATCAACAATTAGAGTGTCAACAACTTCAACTGTCAACCACCAGAAACCTCTTTTGGGCAAGAATACAAAGCTTTATACAAGAGGGGCTCTTCGAGCTTTTCCCTCCAGCTATTCTAGAGCTATCCTATCGAAATAAAACCTTACAACTACTTACGATTTATTACAATAAATATTTGTGGCAGATAGATAAGATCAAACACATTGAATATGTATTGCACGCGGCTTCATTAAAATTAAATACATTCTCCAATGATCTCATGCGATCATCCAACTCCAAAACATTAAAGAGGTTCTTTAATTACAATCCTTTCAAAAGATTTGCATGATATGCCACTTTGAATTTAAAAATTCACTTCAAAATGCGCATTGGCGCTTCACTGTCCTCCACTCGTGCTTTTATGGCAATGCTCCTGCATTAGTGGGGCTTTCACATTATGGTAGAATTTCTTTATTTCCTCATTTTGAAAATATATATATATATACACTTAACTGAACTACAATTATCTAAGTGAATGTTGCTTGTGCTAAATTATTGTAATTGAGGGATTTCACGAACATTTTAAAGGGTCTATTATATTTTAAGAAATGAATGGTCTTGTTGATTGGATTGGACGCATACAAGAATTACTTTAGGTGTGATCATTATTTTCATTAGTACATGTGTGAGTCCTTGCACATGTACACTAGTATGTATATGTGTTTTAAATTGATGATGTTGTTTATTTGATGTGGATGTATGAATCATGTGTCATTACCCTTGTATTGTAAATTACTCTAACTTCGGGAAAAAATTTCTTGAAGGGTTGGTGTATGTAACAACCCAATTTGATTAATTATTCATCATAGTTTTTAATTTAAATTTAATTAATTATTAAAATAAATTAAATGAGTCTTTTATTATTTTATTATTAAAAGGTAGGTGAAGTAATTAATGGGGGGATAAGGCTGTTGGGGAATTAATATGGGATAATGTTGTTGGGGAATTAATGAAGAGGATTTGAGAGAGGGGGAGGACTAAGAAAGAGGAGTCTTTGTTTTGGGGGGGAATTGGAGAAGAAGGAGGAGGAAGAAATTCTGAAGGAGATCGGGAAGGAGAAAGAAATTGGAAGAATAATTGTTTTGGGGAACTCTCAAAGGGAACTGTTGTTGCTGGGAACTTTGGGCTCGGGGGACAGGAAACTACAAGGATTCTTGGAGCTAGGGAGCTGGAGAGGTTGTTCGTAGTTGGCTAGGAGATTAGTATTCAATTGGGTGGTTTGGAAAAGCACAAGAACAAGTGAACCAAGGGCTGAATCAACCAACCTGCAGGTCGAGGTATGTATTTTATTATGTTGTTTTTGTTATTATGTTGTTATCCTTATCATGTTGTTGTTGTTTATTCCTGGTATAAGAAAATCATGAAACAAATTCTAAACTAAATTTCAGTCATTTCAGTAGGATATTATAGTAAATGTTTATCTATTTTGAGTCCTGAATTAGGTAGGCCTTACAACAAACCATTCAAGGTACCAATTCCTATGGGGGGGGAAACTAATTGTCGATTCTTGAATAGTGTCCAAAGACACATGAAGAAATAGAGGACATGCAATGTGTTCCCTATGTTAGTGTTGTTGGTAGTCTAATGTATGTTATGGTCTGGACTTGACTAGACATTGCTCATGTTGTAGGAGTATTGAGCAGGTACATATTGACACCTGGGAAAGAAAACTAGACTTCTATCAAGAGAGTGTTTAGGTACTTGCATGGCACAATGGAATATCCGATATGTTACTGAGGGAAAACTGAAACTAAGAGGAAAGTGAATGTGCATCGTTTTGTCGACACCAAATGGGCTGGAGATATTGATTGAAGAGGATCAACCAATGGATGTGTGTTCACGATGTTTGGTTGAGAAATCAGTTGGATGACTAAGAGATGGGAAGTTGTAGCCTTGTCGACAATAGAAGATAAATACATGGTAGCCACCCATGCAAGCAAAGAAACCGTATGTTTTCATATATTGTGTTCAAGGATTCGGTTTGAGTAGCAAGTTATGAAGATAAATTATAGCAGTCAAAATTAAATTTTCTTGGCAAAGAATCCAACTTACCATTCCAAGAGGAAGAATATTGATGTACAATACCATTTCATAAGAGACATGGTGGAAAGAAAGAAAGTGTTGTTGGAGAAGGTACACTTGGAAAACATTGCAGACTCTTTGATCAAGTTTGTGAGTATGGTGAAGTTCTCTTGGTGTAGAGAGGAAATGCGCATTGTTTCCCTGGGTCAATGAACATAAGGTCAGGTTCTCATGTTACAACAAATAAGATAAAAACTAGGATAATGTTGGGGTGTTATACTCTTTGATGTGAAAATGTAGTCTAAACCAACTAACTAGTTGAGGTGGATCGACTAGGTGAATGTTCGACTGGACATATAAGTCAAGTCAATGGTTAATTCAAAGGTAAAATGGTCAATCTACATGAGGTAGAGTGGTAGTCTATTGGAAGACCAACTGAAGGTGGACTGATTTGTACCTGACTAAAGTTCGACAGGTATTGAACTATAACATAATCTTGATATTCGCGGGATTGTAGGCAAACATCTACATGGATATGTAGCCATTTTTGGGCACCGTGAATTATGGTTTTTCATTATATAAAGCCTATAAATATGGCGTGATCTGATACAGTAAAATCTAATCTTAAATAATCAAACTCTTGAATTTGAGAGGTGTGTAATGGCCATGTTGATGTAAGTTGAATTAGCTACAATGTTGTTCTTCTGTAAAATCAAGAGAGTAGGATGACTATTGTGTCTTAGGTGTGGACCAAGGTTATTCATGTAACTCTTTATTCTATGAATGAATATGACAACAAGAGAGCGGGAGCCACTCAAGGAATGTTGCTTTTCTCGATTAAGGTTTTCTAGGGTAAAATATCTACGTATTGTGTTATTGTCATTGTTAAATCTTCTGTTTAATTATGTCTTATCTTTCCTGGTTGGTTTAGTGTGAGTGTTATTTATATAAAAATTGTATGGTCCCTATACAATCCTTAATCTTATTGGGTAGGTGGATTACAAATTCGCACTTCCCAACCACTCTAAAATCCATCCAGTATTTAGTGTATCCTGCTTAAAGAAAGTGGTCAGATCCAATTTATTGGGTTCAAACTAATATTCCTAAATTGGATGAAGAAGGTTCCATTTTGTTGTAGCTAGAAGCCATCCTTGAAAAACAAGAGTGTCATCTCCGCTAGTGCATGATCCACAAAGTTTTAATATAATAGAAAGATACATAGATAGAAGATGCTACATGGGAACCAACAATCATTTTACAACACTTTCCACATATCCAGCCTTGAGGACAAGGATGGTTTTTAAGGGTGGAGGGCATGTTAAGGTCCTAAACTCCCTAACTCCCCAAGTATATAGATTACTATGTATTGCTATGTATGGAGGCCTTCATTAGTAAATAAGGCCTATGTAGTAATGCGAACACCATAATTGTAAAAAGGCTTACTAGTAGGTTATTCCTACTAGAAAGTTCCTTCTCTACAATGTTCTTAGGGAATAGAAAGTACTATATAAAAATATAAAAGCATTGTAAAAACTATCTAAAAAATCATTTATATATGAGCTTTTCTTTGTTGGAGGTTACACCTTTGAAAAGGCAAATTAACATTACTTCCACATCTATAAAGGTATAATATTTTTCTCATATTATCTATTAATATTCATACAATTCTATTTATTTATATACATATATTTTTTATATATAAACACTTTATTAATAATAATGTGAATTACTTTATAAAACAAATTTGTTGAGTGGTAAGTACTGACTTCAAAATATACATTTAGGAAAAGATAATATTTTAAACCATATTTTAATAACAACAATTGAGTAATAGTGTTATTGGCTCTTACATTATCATTCAAGCAATTGAGTTGCATTTTAGTGCATTTCTTATGTACCTAGGCATTATACATCAACTTCAATTTGAAAATTTTCCAAGATAAGCCGAGTCATCTTGATCTTCTTATATTCTCTATTAAACTTATACCATTCACATATTTCAATTTGGATCCACTCCACCTTAAAAAAATAAAAATAACCAAGTTTTATTAAACTCATGCCAATGATCTACTAGATTTCCAATATTTATCATCCCTAAATATAATATAATATAATTTAAACAAATAATATTCACCCTACAACATAGCAATAGCAATTAATATTGTATAAATTAAAATACATACTATATGATTTTGAGATTGAACAATTGAACAATATTTATCCCAACCTACAGATTACCCTAGATATTATTATGTAGGGTCATGATAAACTGAACATTTACCATTTGTCATTTTGTGTTTTCTCAGGTTAGATATTTGGCGATAAAAAAAATGTTTTAATCATTGCCTCCATCCCCAAACACAAGCATAACGTGTTAAGATGGGAATAAGTTGCATCAAACACTAGCATAACGTGTCAAGATGGGCATAAGTTGTCATCTCATAGTTTGAGTAGACTACAAGTCACGTACAAGTCTGAGACGAGGATGGTTGAGTACACTACACTCCTCCGAAGAGTGTAGTGTACTGCAATTTTTGTTGACTACTGCAATTTGGGAAAGCAAGCTTAACTTTCTTGTCCACCTAACATATATTGCGTAAAATTGGTTTTTCTTTTGTCTCGGGAAGGTACAAACACTCTGAGTAGGTACCCAAGGACTTGGCTACCTTATACCACTCCCAAGACTCATTCTCAAGCCTTATTCCATCTAGAAACTTGACCTATAGGGGATTTCATTTCATCATCTCACTTTCTATCTCATTTCCCCCTAGGGTCACCTAGGATTCCCCCCTTGCTGTGATCACTTCACCTCTAGAGTGACGAGAATACCTATCTAAGGTGAAAGTGGGTAGGTTTTCTCTTAGTTGTCTCCATATTGTGGTTTGGGTTGGGATTTTCCCAAACTACAATTTGTGTGATAACACTTCCCATACCGCAAGTTTATCCACTCAATAATAGATTTCTATGTTATTTATAGATGGAAGAACACGTGTCTAGCCTTGAAAAACAATGTTCTAAAAATTGTGCTAGAAAAGAGCTCTAATACCACTCGTGATATACCAAATATAAATATTCAGAGTATAAATCACACATATTACTCCGATATATCGCAAAAATAAATAGAATTGCATGAATAATGGAAAATATGAGCAAAATATTATACTTTTATTGATATGGAAGCAATGTCAAATAGAACACTATTTTTCTCTGCATGACATCACCAATGACTTATTGAAACTTCATGTTGGTGTCTTATATTTAGATCTTGAGTGCTAGCAATGGTGGAAACACAAGAATTCTCATGGAGGTCATATTTCTTTGACTCAATTTGTCGTAGATATTTATGATCATTTGAAACTGATACTCGTAATTTATGCTACTTAACCAAGCTTAAATTGTCAGGTGTAGTTGAATATTACATCTCTACTTTTGAGCAACTGACAGATGAATATTACATCTCTACTCATGCACGTCGAATACCTTTTTTCGAGAATATTTTATTAGCAATCTGAAGGAAGAAATACGTGCTGAAGTCTTAATGGATTTCGCTACCTCTTGGCTCGAAGTCACCCATAAATCTAGAGAAGCATAATCAATGTTTACTATTCAAATAAAAAACCACCCTTTATTCCTCATCCAATCCCTCTCTTCCCTCTTCTCCTTTCAATATCCATAAATTAACTCAAGCTGAAATTGAAAAACGTCAACTTAAAGGACTTTGTTACAATTGTGATGACAAATATTTTCTCAGGGACAAATGTAAGGAGAAAAAACTTTTAATGGTCATTTTCAAAGACATTTCATAAGATGATGGTGATGTTCTCCCTCAAGAACCTCTTCCTTGGCCAAATGATGACATTCCTCCTTCTAATCAACCCGCTATGGAACCCCAAATATCCCTACACACCTTGATTGGTCTTTCAACTCCCGAAACTATAAAATTAATTGCCTATATCAAGCACCATAAACTCATTATATTAATTGACAACAACAACACCCATAACTTTATTCACCATTATGTCGCCCAAGAGACACATTGTTATATCCATGCATATAAATTTATTCACCATTGTGTCTCCCAAGAGACACATTGCTATATTCATGTCATGAAAAACATTTAGATCATTATTGTCAATGGAAGATCCATGAAATATGGGGGTCGTTGTGAAAATGTTCACCTTCAAATTGGTGATTATTCCTTGATATTTTTCATTGAAATGGGTGGTTGTGCAATGTTYTGGGTGTTGAATGGTTGTGCACATTGGGTCCCATCACCATGGATATCTAGGAGTTACACATGATCTTCTAGAAGGATGGGAACCATTTCAATTTCCAAGGAATCACTGTGGGTTCTCCAAATATTGTCAACTCACATCATATGGAAAAAATCCTCAAAAAATGATATTCTAGCATTATCGCCCATTTTCGTGTTATTCAATCCTTTGAGACCCCTTCCCAACTTATTCATCCTGACATGAAATCCCTCTTAACCAAACACCAATCAATTTTTAAAACCCCCCAAGGTCGCCCACCCTCCCATGGTGCCCATGATCATTCCATTCCACTCATACGCGTTAGTCTCCCACCCAATATTTACCCTTATCACCACCCATTTGCTCAAAAAATTTAAATTGAAAAGATTGTTTAGGAATTGTTAGTTGCAAGTGTCATCCACCCTAGTACAAGTCCTTATTCATCCTCGATGATCATGGTACTCAAAATATAAGGCACTTGGTGCTTGTGTCTTGATTTTCATGATCTCAACAGAATCACCAACAAGGGTAATTTTCCCATTCCATTCATTGATTATCTTTTGGATGAACTTCAAGGTGCACAATTCTTTACCAAACTTGATCTTCGTTTGGGCTATCACCAAATTCGTATGAAAGAGGTTGATATTCCCAAAACTTCTTTTCGCACCCATGAAGGCCATAATGAGTTCTTTATTATGCCCTTTGGCACTTATAATGCATCCTACACCTTCTAGAGTCTCATGAATCATATATTTCAACCCTTTATACATCATGTTTTCCTAGGATTTTTTTTATGACATCCTCATCTACAACAAAACTTGGAAAACCCATCTTATACATGTAGACTTAGTCTTACTTCTCCTTCCTCATAATCAACTATTTCTTAAGAGGTTCAAATGTGCCTTTGGTGTTTCTGAATTTGAATATTTGGGCCATATAGTTAGTAAGGATGGTGTACGAGTGGACCCAAAGAAAATTGAAGCAATGAAGGATTGGCCCCGTCCTACGACTCTTAAAAGTTTACGAGGTTTCCTTAGTCTAACAAGGTACTTTAGAAATTTCATCCAAAACTATGGAAAAATTGTGACTCCCCTCATGTCCTTAAGAAAAATGCTTTCATTTGGAATGCAGTTGCAAATCAATCCTTCCAGGATTTGAAAGATGCTATGTGTACCACCGAGTACTTGCTCTTCCTGACTTTACTAAGAGTTTTTTTTTTGGATTGTGATGCTTCAGGAAAAGGCATAGGAGAAGTTCTCATGCAAGAAGGAAGACCCTTGGCCTATTCCAGTAAAAAACTTTCTGACCGACACTTGGGAAAGACCACCTATGAAAAATAAATGTTGGCAACTTTGCATGTTGTGGATATCTGGAAACCTTACTTTCTTGGGTATCATTTCTAGATTAAAACTAATCATTGTAGCCTCAAATACTTTTTGGAGAAAATGATTTCATCACTGGAATAATAGAAATGGGTTACCAAAATGCTAGGTTATGATTATGAGATCATTTACAAGAAGGATAAGGATATTGTGGTAGTTGATGCAATTTCTAGAAAATATGAAGACGAAGGGTCCCTATTTTCACTATCATTCATTGTAGTTGATTGGGTGAATGAAATCCATAATGAATGGTTCATCGATCCCAATATTTCCAACCCGATCCAACAACTTCAACACATTGATTCTAATGTATTTTTCATCTACACTTGGAACAATTATTAACTCCACTATAAAGGGCATATGTATTTTATCAAGTAGTCTAATTCTAAAGCCACTTTGTTATTTGAACTCCATACATCCCCAACAACTGGTCATTCTAGCTTTCATAAAACCTATGAACAGATCAAACGTTCCTTCTTTTGGGAGGCATGAAAAACGACATCCACACTTTCATGGATGAATGTGACATTTTCCAACAACACAATGGAGAAACAGTAAAGACCCCATGGGCACTACAACCTTTACTTATTCCACGTACTATATGGAAAAAAAATTATATGGAATTCATAGTGGATTGCCCAAATTTAGTAATAAATCAATGAGTAGGGTTTTGGTCAATCAACTTTATAAGTATGATCATTTGTGTTCCCTCCAACACCTCTTTAAATATTCCACGGTTTCTCAAGTCTTCATGGATAGTATATTCAAACTATATGGTATGCCCCAATCTATTGTCATGAAACGTGATCCTTCTTTCACTAGTAACTTTGGGAAATAATTGTTTAGGCTATAGGGAACCCATTTGTATCTTAGCACTACTTATCAACCCCAGACCGATGGTCAGACATAAGTTTTCAACAAGTGTTTGGAAGGATATTTTAGGTGCTACACTTCATAATGATAGTCTCAATGGGTTCAATGATTATCCCTATCTAAATGTTGCTACAATACAAGTTACCATGATGCCACTCACATCACCCCATTTGAGGAAGTCTATGGTCAAATGACTCTATATGTATTATCTTACCTATCAGGTGTATCCAAGGTACAAGAGGTCAACAAAAACCTTACATATAGGGCTGACATTATATGCACTCTCAAAGATAATATAGTTATGGCTCGAAATCGAATGAATCAATAGGTTGATCATAAGCACTCTAAACATGATTTTGAAGAAGGGGATCAAGTCTTCCTTTGTCTATATCCATATAATTAGACTTCCCTCAAAGAATACAACCACCAAAATTTGGATCCAAAGTTTTGTTGGGTTGTTATATTCTTTGGATTGAAAACGTGGTCTAAACTGACTGGCTAGTAGAGGTGGATCAATTGGGTGAATGTTCAATTGGTTAGACGAGTCAAGTAAAAGGTTGAAAGTTCAATCAATAGGAGGTTGAGTGATAGTCGACTCGAATACTGACTGAAGGTTGATTGGTGGTTGAATAGTTTGTATCCAACTAAAGTTCGGTGAGTAGTCGATTGTAACATAATCTCAAGATTCACGGGATTGCAGCCAATCATCTACATGGATTCAAGTTTGGTTGATCGATTCAAGTGAATATTTTCATATGACACCTCATGCGAATTGGTTCTATGAATATGAGAGATATGAAGGAGGAGATGTATTCTTGGGGGATGAATCGACAACCAAAATTTTTGGACAAGGAAGAGTTTGAATTATGAAACAAGATGGGAGGAGTAGAATCCTTCCAGGTGTACTGCATATTCTAGGTTTTGAAAGAAATCTAATATTTGTCAGAAAAATGAGTGATGCAGGTGTGCAAACTTTATTTCAGAAGGATTCATGCAAAATGGTCAAGCGAGTGATGGTATTAATGAGAGGAGTTCAGATTGGAACCCTATACAATTTGTTAGAGACTATTGACTCGACTGGATGGAACAACATTTTTATCTTTGAAGTTTACTATACTACGAATAGACTCAACTCGGGTCAAATTGATTCCAAAAAAATCAACTACGATTGTCTCGATTGCTCCTCATCAAGTCTAACAGACCATGTTATGGCACCAAAGAATGGAACACATTGGGGAAAAAGGACTTCGAGCTATGCACACCAAAGGTATGGTCGAAGGTTTTCCTAATTTTAATTTAGAAGTCGATTTTTATGAACATTGCATATATGGAAAACAAAATCATGTGAGATTCCCATATGGAGATGCAAGGGAAAAAAGGATCTTGGAATTGATGCATAATGATGTTTTTGGGCATGTACCGGTCCCTTCATTTGGTGGATCTCTATATTATGTGTCCTTCATAGATGCTTTCCCTAGGAATAAATGGCTATATTTCCCAAGGAAGAAATATGAGGTTTGTAGTAAGTTCAAAGAGTTTAAATCTCTCATGCAAAACCAGATAGAGAAAAATATCAAGGTGTTGAGAATTGTAAATGGTTGTGAATTAATTGGTAAAGAGTTTGAGCAATTATGCAAGCAATGTGGCATAGCATGCCAAAATACCACACCATGTACCCCACAAAAGAATAGATTTGTTGAAAGAATGAACAAGACGTTGATGGAAAAAGGAAAGGATCATGCTTAATGGTGCCAGGATTGCACAAGAATTATGGGAAGAAGTAGTCAACACTACACAATATTTGGTAAATAAGTCTCCTTCATCAACACTAGTCGACTCGACTCTACATGAGGTATGGTTTTGTAAGAATAATTTGTTTTCACATCTTAGAGTGTTTAGTTGTGATGCATTTGTGCATGTTCCCAAGGAAAAGAAGAATAAGCTAGACAATAAGGAATTCGAGTGTATTTTCATCGGTTACACGGATGGAATGAAAGGATGTAATTTGTGGAATGTAGTTTTGAGTAAAACAAATATTTATAGTCGAGATGTGTTATTCAAGGAATTCAGATGAACTTTGAGGATTGAAGAGGCTCAAATGAATAAATAACTGGAGAAGTTGGTATTGAACTGAGTAATGAAGAACATGATTCAGACGATTTGACTGAATCAGATGAAGAGGTGGAACAATTGAATTTAGTTGTAAGGATGTCTGAAAGAGTAAGGAAACTACATGAAAGGTATAGTCCACCTTATTTTCATTATACATTTGTATTATCTACAACTAATGATGATCTGAAGTCTGTCAAGGAGCCAGTCGACTCGACAAAGGGTAAACTATGGAAGGAGGCCATGGTTGAAGAAATGTAATCCTTGCACAAGAATGAGAAATGGGATTTGATCTAACTATCTAATGGAAGGAAACCCATAAGTAGTAATTGGGTTTTCAATAAGAATTTAAATGCATCGGGTCAAGTCGAGAAGTTCAAATATCAACTAGTAGAAAAAGGGTATTCCCAATTTGAGTGAGTCGAATTCAGTGAAATTTTCTCTCCTGTTGCAAAATTAACTTCCATTAGAGTATTGATGTCTCTGGCTACAACATTTGATCTTGAGATAGGGAAAATGGGTGTGAAGAAAGTGTTCTTAGACAAGGACCTGGAAGAAGAAATCTACATGAAACAACTTGAAGGATTTGCAGTAAAGGGAAAGAAAGAGTTGGTGTGCAAATTGAAAATATCCCTTTATATTCTAAAGAAATCACCAAGGATGTGGTACCAAATGTTTGACACGTACATCCTTAGTTTGGGATTTGTGAGAAGTGAGGTTTATCATTGTGTATATTCCAAGGAGGAAGGAAGTTGTTTCATATATGTAGCTTTGTATGTCGATGATATGTTGTTGGTCGGAAAAAACATGAATACTACAAAGGAGGTGAAGATGCAACTATCCTCCAAGTTCGACATGAAGAATCTCGGTGGTGTGAACTTAATTCTAGGAATGGAGATCAAGAGAGATTGGGAAGTTAGAAAAAATTGGTTAAATCAAAGAATGTATATTAAAATAGTATTGAAACATTTCAACATGCAAGATTGCAAATGTAACAACCCAATTTGATTAATTATTTATCATAGTTTTTAATTTAAATTTAATTAATTATTAAAATGAATTAAATGAGTCTTTTATCATTTTATTATTAAAAGGTAGGTGAAGTAATTAATGGGGGGATAAGGTTGTTCGGAAATTAATAGGGGATAATTTTGTTGGGGAATTAATGAGAGGGATTTGAGAGAGGAGGATAAGGAAGAGGGGGAGGACTGGGAAAGGGGAGTCTTTGTTTTGGGGGGAAATTGGAGAAGATGGAGAAGGAATAAATTTTGAAGGAGATAGGGAAGGAGGAGGAAATTGGAAGAAAAAATGTTTTGGGGAACTCTAACAGGGCACTGCTATTGCTGGGAACTTTGGACTTAGGGGCCAGGAAACCGCAAGGATTCTTGGAGCTAGGGAGCCGAAGAGGTTGTTCCTAGTTGGATGGGAGGTTAATATTTAGTTGTGTAGTTTGGGCAAGCACAAGAACAAGTGAACTAGGGGATGAATCAACCAACCTGCAGATCAAGGTATATATTTTATTATGATTTTGTTGTGATTATGTTGTTGTTTTGATTATGTTCTTATCGTTATTATGATGTTGTTTTTTATTCCTGGTATAAGAAAATCATGAAAGAAATTCTAAACTAAATTTCAGTCATTTCAATAAGACATTATAATAAATGTTTATTTATTTTGAGTCCTGAAATAGGTAGGATTTACATATGGTATCAGAGACTGGTTTCAAAACTAAAACCTGGGCTTGACCACTCACATAACTTTACAAATATGTTACAACTTACAAAGAAAAATTACACAAGGGAATCTTTGACAACTGAAGAAAAACAAACCCATAAGAGTATTATGCATTTTTTCAACATTTCCATTTCTTATAGCAGATGATTGGCAGGCTGAGTTATTAGAGTGTGTATATGGAACCAACGTAGCCTTCCACATCCCAAAGGAGAGAATCAAATGCAACAACCTCCAACAATAGCCTCTTCAAGCTGGAATATGTTAACCCGAGTGCATCATCATGTGCAAAATTTGTTGCTCCATCTACTGCAATATTTATCATTGGCATTCCAAAGAGAGCTTCAACATGTTTCTCGGCCATATTTATAGTTTCTTTTGCTCTCATTATTGCACACCTTTGTAAATTTTCTGCATCAAAAGATATTATGTAGCCTCTTAGTTGTCTAGGTCTAGTTCTAGTTTCCACCAAGGAATATGTAGACATATCTGCCATAGGAATGGAATCCAAATCCTTGCTAGAGAGACACTTGGTCCTAATAAATAATTTTACTTCCTCCTAAGTACAAAAGAGATTTATTTCTATCATCTGCATCAGATAAATAAGAATATATTGTCTCCAAATTCATTTCCAGCTGATATCTCTGTTCTACTCTTCTCAAAAACAAAAATAGCCATACATTATGGTAGAAACATAAACATCGACCTTCGGGTTAAGAGTCAGAAGGAAAACATTGACCTTCGTGTTAAGAGTCAGAAGGAAAACATCAACCTTTGGGGAGAAAGAATCACACCAAAGCAAGACACAAGTCAAGGACTGAGAACGATATTCACACCAAGTCAAGACACAAGTCAAGAAGGTTTCTTTTCTCATATTTTATGGGAATCTACCAATAGTTCATCCATGTTAGTTGACACAAATGCAATCTCTACTGATTTCTCACTATGAATCCTTGATCCCTCTTCTAGGTTACATGAATCCCAGTTTTAATCATGTTGTTTGTAATGCCCATTCATAAATTGAACCTTTTGAATATCTCTGGCAGACATGTTAATGTTAATATGAAAAAGAATGCAATTCCTCCCAAAGAGAAAACAGACTCGAACAAGCAATGTGGACAAATTTCTTCTCAATATGATTAGAACTAATCCAAGAGCAACAAAATGGTGATATAAATAGGGTAAATGCAACAGTTTTGTAGTAAATAGGTACCGTTTAAAATTCAAAGTGATTTCCCTTTCTATTTTCATTTTTTTTTACCTGTATACCTTTGCTTCATGCATTTACATGCGTATCGTTGTAGTACCATTGTGGGATCTATGCCCCCTCTCGCACTTAAATAAGACTCAACACTCTCAAAATAGTTACTCTGCGTGAACACCAGACTAAGCATTTTGGATAGTTTTCCATCTAAGAATATATCAACACACACGCATGTGGATCTTCTGTACAGTTTTTCCACCATAAAGATGTGGGACTTTTGTACAATTTTTCCACTGTAAAGATATGTATGTTGGTGGCCTCAACCTATGCAACTTTAGAGCCTAGAAATAATTATTTATCAATGACTCTAGATTCCTTATGTTGTTGCCCATTATCCTTCTCTTGTTCTTCTCCAAGGAGACTATCATAATGAGTCGTCTTGACGAGTTTACTTTCTCATATTAAACACTAGGTTTATGAGAAATTATACTCTACCTCGAGAGTATCCATCCTTAGTATTTTCTCCATTAGAAGCTTCATAATTAAAGCATGCTCAGTGACACAAAAATGTTCATTTCCATGAACTTTTGTTGAGACTGAAAACAATAAAGTCATGTTGCAATTAATAAATTTTTCACAGATGCCTCGAAGAAAAGATTGTGGGGTTGTGCTAATGCAGGATGGGGGAGTGATAGTGTATGCATCAAGAAAATTGGAGCAACATGAGGAGCGTTATGCTACTCATGATTTAGATTTGGCATCTTTAATGCTAAATCTGAAGTTTTGGAGGCATTATCTAGTGGGACGAAGCTTTCGGCTCAAAACAGACCATGAAATCTTAAAGCATCTCTTCACTCAAAGAGATCTCAATGCCAGGCAGAGGCGTTGGAGTGAGTTTATGAGTGAGTACGATTTTGGAATTTCATACATCAAGGGAAAGGAGAATGTGGTCACGAACGCCTTGAGTAGGAGACCACATGTCTTCTCCTTGGTACCCTTAAAATTTAATCTAAGGGAGTGAGTGTTGGGGCAACTTCTTGGAGATAGTTGGTATTTAAAGGTTACTTCAACCCTCCAGAGTGGGGAGGAATTAGATCCAAAGTATGAAGGATATAGCCTAGAAGAAGATGGATTATTAAGATATCAGGGAAGGATGTACATCCCTGAAGGTGGAGATATTTGAAGCATCATACTCAAGGAAGCCCAAAGAGAAATTTACTGTGCACATCTAGGTGTGAAGAAAATGTACACAGACATGAAGAAACTTTTCTTCTGGGTAGGCATGAAGCATGATGTAGTCCATTTCGTCGCCAATTTCCTAGAGTGTCAACAAGTGAAGGTTGACCACCACCACCTGACAGGTCTCCTACAACCGCATGATGTTCCTATGTCCAAGTGGGAAGTCATTTCTATGGATTTTGTTGTGGGATTGTCACTCACATCGCACATACACAATGTCATTCTTGTGATAATTGATAAGTTGACTAAGAGTGCTCATTTTATTTCAGTTAGAGACACTTATGATGTCACTGATGTGGCACACATTTTTATAAGTGAAGTCATCCGTCTACACGGGTTATACAAGAAGATCGTTTCAGATAGGGACTCCCGATTCACATCTAGGTTTTGGAAAAGTTTGCATTCAACATTAGGAACTCAGTTGAACTTAAGTACAACATATCATCTCGAAACATATGGGAAAACTGAGAGAGTAAATCAGGTTATGGAAGACATGCTTAGGATGTATGTTATGGATAATCAAACCCATTGGGACAAGTACCTACCTTTGGTAGAGTTCTCCTACAATAATAGTTTTCATAGCTCCATTGGAATGCCACCCTATGAAGCTCTGTATGAAAGGCCATGCAGAACACCGTTGAGTTGGGAAAGGTTAGAAGACCGAGTGACAATCGGGCCAGAATTGATTCAAGAGATGGAGGAACAGGTGATTCAGATTAGGCAGCGACTAAAGGAAGCATAAGATAGACAGAAAAGTTATGTTGATACAGAAAGTATTGACCGAAGTTATAAAGTGGGAGATCAAGTTTTCGGTTTGGGAAGGGGACTAAGTTGTCTCCTCGATTTATAGGACCGTTCAAAATCCAAGAGAGAATTGGACCTGTTGCCTATCGTCTTGTACTACCACCCCACTTGCATAAAACTCATAATGTTTTTCATGTATATGTTCTACATAATTATGTTGCTGACGAATCTCATAAACTGAATTGGAAGGAACTGCAAGTATCGGATGCGAGAACCCTCATGGTCAAACCATTACGGATATTGGACTATAGGGTCCGACAACTCAGGAATCATCTGGTAGACCAAATTAAGGTCAAATGGGACAAGTATAGCCCAGGATATGCTACTTGGGAGGATGCATATACCTTACAAAGAGATCATCCCTCACTTTTTTTACCACCCCGGGAATATGTATCCCGAAGGTTGGGTGTATGTAAGGCCACCTTTTGAATTAGATAGCTAGAATTACTTAAGGCCTAATCATTTTTATTTTATATTCACTATGAAACTATTAATGATACACTTGAACTTTTAAGACATGTGAACCTATGTGAATTATCAATTCTATGAATGTTTAATGTTATTTAAATTATGATGGATATTATGCAATCTATTTATAACTTAAAAAAATTGACATTTAAATTTGTTGGTACGTGGATACCATATTGAGATTATGATTAAATGCATCTACATGATGATAATGCATGGATACATATGATTTTGTGTTATAGACTAATCTGCAAGTTAAGAGGCTATGAAATAGCCAAAGGATAATGATGATAAAAGGTCGATGTCGTGAACATCGACCGAGAAACAATTTGGTATGAATCTTTATATGTTAAATTATGTTGGATCAAATACATTGCTATGATATGTGGACAATTGCAGGTTTTCAAGTGGTGAGACTGCCTAAAACTGAATACACAATGATAAAATTCCTAGCAACACAGTGCCACTATATGGTCCATGGTAGGGTGTTGACCCTAGTTCTATTAGGAGGGGTGGAGGCATTTCCCACCCTGTATCCTTTGAAACTTGGAGGCATGGGAGGATGATGTTATCTCATTCTCCCCTAGACATGTGATGATGACTGCCAAATGCCTATTGGGGAAGATTGGTCAAGAGAGCTAACACTTCTGCTTACAGGTTCTATATGGAGTTATGTCAATATAGTTGACGCTCCAAGATAGTCCAACAGAGCAAGGATAGAAATGGAAGATGGAAGTAGGTTAGGGAGGAAGGATGACTAGACATAGTTGAGAGTGTGTGGGTGATGACTACAACCCCCCTTCCCTCCTGGGGATTATACGACCTCCCGTTCTTGGATCTTCAAACACATTGAACTGAATTGGCTCTTTGGGCCTTCGACAGACCCTGAACAATCAATACACACACACAGGTCCCTCTGATGTTACCTGCAGGTCTAGGTTACCCGCGATGCTTCTCTTCAGTGCTTGGAAACACCATCCTTACAAGTGTTAGCCCCACGCTAGACTCTTTCTCTTATGTGACCATGGGTTATAACCTTAGTCCAACCCCTTCGCAACTCCAAGCTTCATAAATTTTTCCACCTCGACCCTTGTTTCTTCCCAAAATGCTTTCTCCCGAATTGACAGATCTCTGCCATGTGTCTTCCTGTATCTGATGGTCTAGATATACTTCGGGTTTCGTGACTTTGCGAAATTTCACTTACTCCACACTTAACTCCTTTAGACCTCTAACTCCTGAATTTTCTAATCCATTTCCATGCATCTCCTCATAGCCAATGGTTAAGATCGCTTCGCGACTTCGGCGATCTAGCTTCTGAAGGTTTCGAAACACTCTGAACTCTGAAATGTCGAAGTGCTTCACGGTTAACCTTCCTACAAATTTTCCTAGATATGACGATCTGGAATGATTTTGATCCCTCCCAGAAGGATCTTTCTCATTAACTCTATGAAACCTTAAAGGATTCCTCCCTTTGAAGATTTCTCGTCGCTCTCCCTTTTGAACTTGTTCCTCCTCGAACATTATTTTCGCTAGGGATGGTTCTTGCTAATCCTCCCGAGATTATGATTTAAAAGACTCTGTCGCACACCCCTTGTAGACAAACTTCCTTCAACCTTGACTCTTGAAGGATGACTATGTACTCCTTGCAACAATCCTTCCACGCTTTATTGTTCCCTCTGAACAATACGAAATTGAGCAAGGTCCCTCCTACCCGCACTCTCAAACTATCTTTGTTGAACTTTCTTAGTCAAAGCAGACTCTATCAATGCACACCTTGCAAACGCTATGCACATTTTGCAACTACAAGTTTCATGTTTTCTCTTCTGAGATTTTTAGTCGAAACAGACTCTGTCAACGCACTCCTTGCGGACACTATGCACACTTTCACTTGCTCATAGAAGAGAAACAATTGAAACTTATCTAAATCTTCACATATTCATACATTCCACCATGTAAATGCATCCATAAACACAAGAACAAGAAATAACAAATAATTTCAAATAGATAGAAATCCCACCATTCATTCATTCAAATAGACACATTAATACCACACATTTGGGACAATGCTCCTTTGTTATATTCATTCACCTGAAATGTACATATGATCATAGAATTCTTCTTAGCAGCTCTCTCAACCTATATAATACATTCAACAACTATAATGCCAACAACTATCAACAATTAGAGTGTCAACAACTTCAGCTATCAACCACCAACAACCTCTTTTGGGAAACAATACAAAGCTTCATACAAGAGGGGCTCTTGGATATTTTCCCTCCAGCTATTCTAGAGCTATCCTATTGAAATAAAATCTTTCAACTACTTAGGATTTATTACAATAAATATTTGTGACATACAGATAAGATCGAACACATCAAATTTGTACTACACGCGACTTCATTAAAAGGAAATACATTCTCCAATGATCTCATGCGATCATCCAACTCCAAAACATTAAATAGGTTCTTTAATTACAATCCTTTCAAAATATTTGCATGATATGCCACTTTGAATTTAAAAATTCACTTCAAAATGTATGTTGGTGCTTAGCTATCCTCCACTCGTGCTTTTCTAGCAATGCTCCTGCATCATGCTCCTCTGGCTGAAAAATTCATGGATTCCTGTCCATGAGCTACTGCATTGACCTTCCATGCTTCTAGATGTCCTCTTTTCTTACCCAAATAACATCTTCTATTGGGCGTCCTTTCCATTTTACCAAATATTCAAAATATTTTTGTCTTGTGGTCTTCTTACCAATTCGTCGATCTACGATCTTCTCCATCTGTGTCTTCTCTACTACAGGCATATTCTCTTTCCACTAAATCTCTTTTTGATCTTCTGACCCTCTGGTTCCATCTTCCCTGTAAGGATGCAGGTCTGAAACGTTGAATATGGGAGATATACCCACATCTTCTGGCAACTCTATCTCATAAGTATTCTCACCAAATTTTCTTAGGATTTTGCACGGTCTTATTTTCTTCAGCTTTAGTTTGTTATATGTTCCTCTTGGGAACCTTTCCTTCCTAAGATGTGCTAGAACTTGATCTCCTACTTCAAATTGAATTTTCCTCCTATGTTGATCAACTCTGCATTTATATTCGTTGTTTCTCCTCTGCAACTACTCTTTGATATGATTATGAAGCTCTTGCATTTCTACAGCAAAGTCTTATGCTCTAGTGCTTCCATACACTAAATCTTAACTCTAACACTCCCCTCGGATTCATTCCATACACTATATGAAATGGGATCTTTCCAGTAGGTTTGTTTACTGATTCATTGTATGCAAACTTTGCTTGTGCTAGAATTTGATACCACTGACTATGATGTTCAGTGACCAAACTTCTCAGCAAATATCCTAAACTCTGGTTCACCACCTCAGTCTATCCATCTGTTTAAGGGTGATATTCATAACTAAAGGATATTTTTGTTCCTAGCTTATTCCACAATGTTCTCCAGAAATGACCAACAAATTCGATATCCCTGTTTGAAACAATACTCTTGGGAAATCCAGGAAGTCTCACAACTTCCTTGAAAAACAAGTTAGCAATGTGTGTTGCATCACTAGTTTTCTAGCATGGGATAAAGTGTGCCATATTTGAAAATCTTTCAACTACCACAAATATGGAATCACTTCCTCTTTGTTTCCTTGGCAATCCCAACACGAAATCCACGCTTATTGCATCCCAAGGCCTCTCTGGAATAGACAATGGTTGATACAACCCATTATTTTGTCTCTTTCCCTTTTCATACTGACAAATATTACATGTGTTCACAAAATTCTTTACTTCTACCGGCATACCTGGCCAATAGTACGAACTTTTCAACTGTGCAAACGCTTTTTCATGGCCGAAATGTCTGGCTAGACCTCCATGATGATTTTCTTTCAACAAATTCTCTCTCATCAAGCAATTTGGTATGCACAACTGGCATCCTTTGAACAACAATCCATCTTGAATCAGGCACTCTATCCACTGAATTTTCTCTCTGAGCACAATATTCACACATGCTTCATATGCCTCTTTGAAATATGGATCATCACAATACATTTCCTTAAGGTGTTCAAACCCCAAGGTTTTTCACTTGAAATTCTTGCAGAATTAGACATCTCTTGCTCAATGCATCAACAACCTTGTTAGCATTACCAGAAATATGTTTAATGATAAAAGTGAAATTTTGCATAAACTATATCCATTTAGCATGTCTCTGATTTAACTTCTCTTGTCGGGTTATGAATTGTAAATATTGATTATCGTCATACAAAACAAACTCTTTTGGAACAAGTAAGTGCCTCCATTTATTCAAGGCTTGAATTAGGGCGTAAAACTCTTTATCACATGTGGAGTATTTTCTATTAGTGTCCTTCAAATTCTCACTGAAATATGCAACAGGACTATTATATTGGCTTAAGACTTCTCTAATTGCAACTCCACTCACATCACATCTCACTTGGACTGTCTTCTTGAAATATGGAAAGACCAGAATCAATTTTTGTTATCTTTTCCTTCATTATATTGAAGCTTTTCTCAGGCTCTTTTGTCCATTTGAAAGACTTATGTAATTTCTTCATTGTATCCATCATCTATGCACCGATCTCATTGAAATTTCTGATGAACTTCGGATAGAAACTCGCTAATCCATGGAAGCTTCTCACCTCAAATATACTCCTTGGTGATGACCATTCTCTGATTGCTTTCACCTTCTCCGGATCCATCTTCAATTCATTCGAAGAGATCACAAAACCCAAATAAATGAGTTATGTTTGCATAAAGAGGACTTCTTTAAGTTTATTAGCAGCTTCTCCCGCTGCAACCTCCTCATCACTAATGTTAAGTGCCTCAGATGCTCTTCTTCAGTTTTACTGAAGACCAGTATATCATCCAGATATACGATCACAAAATTACTAATAAAATCTTTCAACACTTCATTCATTAGCCTCATAAAAGTACTCGGGGCATTCGTTAAGCCAAACGACATAACAATCCATTCATACAACCCCTCATTTGTCTTGAAGGATGTTTTCCACTCATCACCTTCTCACATCCTTATCTGGTGATATCCACTTTTCAAATCTATCTTTGAAAAATAATTCGCTCCACTCAAACAATCCATGAAGTCATCCATCCTTGGAAATGGAAATTTGTACCTAATGGTGATCTTGTTTATGGGTCTTGAGTCTGTACACATTCTCCATCCTCCATCCTTCTTCGGACTCAACATAGTTGGTATTGCACATGGACTCAAGCTTTCTTTGACCAAACCTTTGTCTAACAAAACATAAAATTGTCTCTTAACCTCCTCATTCTCTTGAGGTGTCAATATGTACGTTTCTTTGTTCGACAGACTTGCTCCTGGTATCAAGTCAATGTGATGGTTAATACTTCTGATAGGTGGCAATGAGCTCGAAAACTCATCCACTACGATATCAAAAAAATTATCCAACAGTTCCTGAATTTCCTTAGGCAAGTCCTCCATAGAAGTGCTTGTAAGGATAACTTTCATCTTCCTCTATACAATAAACTGCATCTCTTGTTCCTTCTTAACGTCACTCAGGAGTTCCTTCCCACTCATGAGAAGTATGCTCATGCTGGATTCTTCCTTCACTTTCTTCTCCTCAATTGGAAGCAATATGTGTGTCCTACCATTCTTCTCCAAAGTATAAGTATTTCTTCTCCCATCATGAATGACATTCTTGTCATACTACCATGGTCTTCCCAACAAAACATGACATGCATCAATCGGAATCACATCACACATAATCTCATCTGTATATCCTCCTATTTTAAATTCAACTAGGAATTGTTTAGTTACCATTACCTGATGACCTTTCTGCAACCATGAGACTTTATATGGCATCGAACGTGCAGTTTTCTCCAGCTCCAACTTCTCCACCATCTCTGTGGATACTAAATTATCAGTGCTCCCACTGTCAAGTATCACCTTGCATACTCTGTCTTTAGTCCTGCAAGTTGTCCTGAACAAATTGTTCCTCTGCACTGGATTTTCAACCTCTGGCTATGGTTTTAAGAGAACCTTCTTCATTATCAGAGATTTCTCATCTTCTACACCTTCTACCTCAACATTCCACTTCTGCGCTTTCAAAATTTGAGCTTCACCTCCTTCATTCTTTCTCTCAGGGCATTCCCAAGACATGTGTCCTATCTTTCCACAGGCATAACACTTTATCTCTCCTCCTCTACCTCTTCCTCTTCCTATAGGAAAAGATTTTTTACCACCACTTTGTCTTCCTCAGGAACTTCTCCCTCTTTCAGGGTGACTATGTGGTTTCTCCACCTCACCTTTGGGCTTCGATGCCTTGTCATGAGAAATTCCTTTGCCTTTGTTCAAACTTCTGCCTCTGCTTTTCTGACTCTACTTTTTGGTCAACTTTTCTTTTGCTTTTAGAGCAATATGATAAGCATCCTCCATTGTACTTACTGTCATCATTCTGATTTTGTCTGGGATTTTATATCTCAGGCTGTTTATATAGCTGACAACTTTTTCCTCATCTCTCTCTCTTTGTCGAGCCCTAATGTTCAGTTTTTATAACTCCTTTGTGTACTCCTTGACTGTCATTCCTTTCTGTCTCAGGTTCTACAATATCCTAAACAGATTTATCTAATAGTCCTTGGGTATGAATTTAGCCTTTATCTTGGCTACCATTCTATCCTAGCTCTTAATATTTGTTTGCCTTTCCTTCTTCTGTCAGCCTGCAGTTCATCCCACCACAGTGTTGCATGTCCTTTTAAACTGGTGACAATGTGTTTCGCCTTTTTCTCCTCATCGACATATTCATAATAAAAATACTTGTCCATTGCTCGTATCCAATCAAGAAATTCTTCAACGTTGAAATTACCTTCATACATTGGGATGTCTATCTTTGCTCTAGCTCCCAACTTGATAACTGTTTTCAGCAAGCGCTCTTCTATAGCATCCTCTGCTATAGCTTCTTCATCTTCCACTTCTTCATTCTCTACATCACTAACGTCTCCAACATCAGGTGCTCTCCTTTGCCTTGTTTCCATGGCATCCAATCTTGCTCTAATTTCTCTCATTTCCCTTTCCATAGCTCTATTTTCTACAGGTGGCTCCGCACATCTCCCAGGCAACATTGTGTTGATGTATCCGATACCACTCGATGATATCAACTTACTTCTTTGTCTCCTCTCTCTACATAAATTAATTATGTGAGCTTTGATACCACTTGGTGACTGCAGACCCCCTTACTTCCTGGGGATTCTGCGACCTCCTGGTATTGGATCTTCAAACTCCTTGAACCGAATTGGTTCTTCGGGCCTTCGACAGACCTTGAACAATCAATACACACACACAAGTCCCTCTGATATTACGTGCAGGTCTAGGTTACCCGCAATGTTTCTCTTCATCCATAGGAAACACCAGTCTTGCGAGTGCTAGCTCCACGCTAGACTCTTTCTCTTAGGTGACCATGTGTTATAACCTCAGGCCAACCCCTTTGCAACTTCAGGCTTCGTAACTTTTTCCACCTCGGCCCTTGTTTCTTCCCAAAACGCTTTCTCCTGAATTCGCAGATCTCTTCCATGTGTCTTCCTGGATTTGACGGTCCAGCTGTACTTTAGGTTTCACGACTTCATGAAATTTCACTTACTCCACAATTGAATCCTCCAGACATCTAACTCCTGGATTTTTTAATCCTCTACCACGTGTCTCCTCATAGCCAACGGTTAAGATCGCTTCGTGAATTTGGCGATATCGCTTCTCAATGCTTCGAAACACTCTGAACTCTGAAATGTTGAAGTGCTTCATGGCTAACCTTCCTACAAATTTTCGCAGATCTGACAATCTGGAATGATTATGATTCCTTCCAGACAGATCTTTCTCATTAACTCTCGGAAACCTTAAAGGACTCCTCCCTTTGAATATTTCTCGCCGCTCTCCCTCCTGAACTTGTTCCTCCTCGAACTTTAGCTTCTCTGTGGATAGTTCTTGCTAATCCTCTTGAGCTTATGAGTCAAAAGACTCTGTCGTGCACCCCTTGTGGACAAACTTCCTTCAACCTTGACTCTTGAAGGATGACTATGCACTCCTTGCAACAATCCTTCATGCTCTATTGTTCCCTCTGAACAATACGAAATTGAGCAAGGTTCCTCCTACCCGCACTCTCAAACTATCTCTGCTGAAATTTCTATGTCAAAGAGGACTCTGTCAACGCACACCTTGCGGACGCTAAGCACTTTTTTCACATATAAGTTTCACTTTTTCTCTTCTGATCTTCTGAGTCGAAACAAACTTTGTCAATGCACTCCTTGAGGACACTATGCACACTTGCACTTGCTCGTAGAAGAGAAACAATTGAAACTTATCTAAATCTTCACAGATTCATACATTCCACCATGTAAATGCATCCATAAACACAAAAACAAGAAATAACAAATAATTTCAAATAGATAGAAATCCTACCATTCATTCATTCAGATAGACACAA
>ML822988.1:715-70688 GCA_009831015.1 Picea engelmannii
CCTCATTTTTATTCAATGATCATTGGTTACATTGTACATGACTACCTAATATGGCCTAGTTGTCAAGACTCGTTTTTTACTCCATAGTGATGTTCGAGGGGGGGTGTTGGAGAAATTTATATTTTCGACACGCTAGTTCAGTGGGAGTTAAATGACTAGTTCTATTTTAGAATTTATATTTAGACCATCACTATTATGCATGCATGCATTCCTAAGGAAAGCTATCTGCTTGATTGCTTTTCTTAATTATAGAATGTTTTTCCCTATATATGAATGTATTCCACTCATTCATTGGATCATATTGATCATCATTGTATCAATAATCATGCATTGATCTGCTCATTGGAGTAGCGTAAATATATTTTCTCATTCTTCCATATTGAATCTCTCTTCCTTTCTTGATAAGCTTTGTTTTTACTTGCTTTAGCTAGATCTCCTGTGTAGGTTTTGATGAAATATTGACAATAGCCTCCAAAGGTAAAGGGGGTCATCAGGCTATAACCAACCACCAACCGACAGCAGAGCCAAGGGCCTGCAAGGTTGTAACATCCGCATGAGCCATGGGTTAGTGGGTAGTCGCCAGCAAGGCTAGGGAAACCGTTGGGCAACCCCATGTAAGCTCGGGAATGCACAAAGAGACCTCAATAAATAGTAGAAGGATGTGGGAAACTTCAGGCAGTAGGTACGAGCAATGGGAAGTGGGTTCCGGGAAGGGATCCAACCAACCAAAGATTAGTTTTGTGCTAAGCACAAAAAATTTCAGTTTTCGTGCCTAAATGACCAGACACATTTTCAACAGTTTGTGTTCCTATTAATATTTTTGATTTGGATATGGACGTAGTATGTTTGAGGACAAGTTGGAGGGTGCATCTATCTTCGTCCCTTGGAAGATGAGGGTCAAAAGGGTTCTCATGGAGAACATGTTGTGGGATATTTTAACACAAAGGTGACTCCACCAATGGATCCAAAGGACCTGGCTACCCATGAGTTGAAGGAAGTAAAATCCAAGAGGATCATCTTAGATGCGGTGAAAAATCATTTGATCCTTCACATATCCGAGAAGAAGTAAGCCAGTGAGATGTATATAGCTCTGACGAACCTTTTTCAGATCAACAATACAAACATGAAGATGGTGTTGAGGGAAAAGCTCAAAGACACCAAGATGACCAAATCAGATACAATGACCAATTATCTCACCAAGATCACTCGGGTACGTGATCAATTGGCAGTTGTTAGGGAAGTTGTGTCAGATGAGGAGTTAGTGAGGATGGTCATGAATGGTTTCTCTAAGCCATGGTCCCCATTCATTAAGGACATCGTAGCACGAGAGACACTTCCCAAGTTTGGTAGTATATGGGATGATTTCATCTAAGAGGAGACTTATGAGGAATCTCTAGCTTGCCAACAAGTTGGTGATGATGAGAATCTAGCCCTTTCTAGTCAGGCAAGGAGGAGCAAGAGGAATACATGTGGAAAGTCAACTCCATGGGATAGAAAAAAGAAGGATATGAGAAAAGTGAAATGCTTTGTGTGCCATTAGAGTGGCCATTATGCTTCAAAGTGTCCAAAACAAAAGAAAGGAAAAAGTAAGTCTCAACAGGTAGCACCATCTACATAAGCTCAAGTCAAGGAGTTTGTTGAGAAGTTCAAGAGGGAATTCTTGTTAGTCTCTTGTATTTTTGGCACAGATTTCGACACTTCTTGGTTTGTGGATAGTGGGTCTTCTCGTCACATGACAAAGACACATGAGTTATTCACTAGCTGGTCAGAGACAGACTCATATATACATGTGGAGCTTGGCACCCATGCAAAGTGTGGTGTAGGGGGAGTTGGGAAAATCAGGTTCCAGTTGGAGTCAAGAGGTTCTCTGGAGGTGGTAGATGTGTTGTATGTTCCAGGGCTTAAAATAAATTTGTTCTCAGTATCAACAATGGAGGATAGTGGATATTCCATCTCTTTCCAAGACAGTCAGGTTCTTATTTGGCCGAAGGGATATGGCATAGACTCAACATGATTTCTTAGTGACAGAGACGGAAATGTATACAAGTTGCAAGGAAATCATTTAGGTGGATCCAAGGGGATTTTGGATCATGGATCAATGTCAATTGAAAAGGACGAGGAGCAGGATGCCTTGAAGCATGATAAAAATTCGCGAACTTCCAATGTGGGGAGTCAACCTTCATATAGGAAGAGGGAGTTAGCCCCTTCCAGTTATGTCAAGAGAACTAGTTAGTACGAGATGACATTGATGGATGCTTAGGAGAAATAAGAGGCTCCTAGCAGCACATTGAGAGTGAACATGCCTTCGGTGACGTTTCCAAACTTCATGGAACTGATATGTAGCGTCATTGATTCCATGACTTCTAGTTTTCATAGAGCAGCTACCTAGTAGGGTTGGAGGGATGCCAATGTGCAGGATGATGTGTGCGACATTGTGTCAGGTTCAAAGGGAGAACTAGTTCCAGGTGGCTCTTCGAGAAGTACCTTCCTCTCTAAGAGGGAGTGTTGATGTTTGCAGCATCAGACAACTACTTCCACATTGGTTTTGTGTCTAACATGTGTAAGTCGTCCTTAATGTTAGAAAAATAGGTGTGCTCATTTCACCATAGACAATATAACAATATTGTCACCCAACCATAGGCTGAAGCCACCCCCGAGCACCTTAACCTTGACAGAGAATAATTATGGAAGAAAACCATAGGCCTAATAGCCAATCAAGGTAGTGTATCACTCTCCAGAGCTAGTGTACCAAGCAGAGAGTCCAAACCATAACCAAGAGAAAGTTCAAGCCTAAAATCGAAAATACAAGTTGCAGTAGCTGCAATTGCAACTACACTCCAGAATTGCACACTTACTAAATTTTTGTAGTGCACACTAAATTTTTGCAGTTGCGAGCTGTGTGTGTCCAAATGAGTTGTGGAATCCTGTATTTATACTTCTCTTTCTTAGTTCTCTGGGCCGATTTCTCTTTCTGGAGGCTAAAAACTCAATATTAATTATTTTATTTAGCTGACTTGTCTTCTAGGGTTATGTTCAATGCTTTAGGGTTTCTTCTTGCTTCCCATAATATTCTAGTCTTGTCAAGGTTACACTTGGAGGTTTAATACCTCCCGCAACTACCATAATATCAACACCCCCCCCCCTCGCTAGGGAGGTATTTAAAGGTAATGGTCTTGAGCACAAACAGGCCATTTAATCAGTAGCATCATCATATCCACACAGGCTATCTCATGATCAAATCATGAGCATCATCATCACTATTAGTATCATCCGATAACATCAATTGTATCATCTCTCAAATCCATACTCCATCTGAGTAATGAAGCATGATGTTGAATAAGTCACTCACTCCACAGAGTGATACAAGAACCATTCTTCTAATCTGGACATATATCCTAGAAGAATAACTATTCCAACAGATGTTGGAAGCCACTCCATGGGCTACAGGGAATATTCTTATAATACAGACATACATCCTAGAAGAATAAATGTCATGGACCATTTTCCACCTGGAGAATGTATGCCCACCAGTACACTGACTATCCATCTAGTTGATAATCATTTCCAACATGATAGATAGTCTTCATGCCAATCAAAACAATGTCATTCAATAGAACACAACTGTGTCTATCCATAGTAGTACACAACTACTATCTAGTGGTACACAACCACACCAAGTAGCACACGGCTACTTAATCAGTGACGCATAATCACAACTAGTGGAACACATCCACCATAGTAGCATACATCTATTGTCCAGAGACATACAGTCTCCACAACAATCATATCATTTGATATCAACCTGCATAAAACAATATCATGAGTCATTTGGGCTATTCTTCCACTCACATCTATGAGATCTGGAAGAGCATCTACCCTCATAAGGTAAAACATCAGCCATGGTCTATCTAGACTATTCTTCTCAAGCATAGCAGAATAATTGTCCCTAATTTCTGAGCTTTGACCATTCACCTAACTGGGCCATTCCTCCGGCACTAATTATAGTGGAACCTGGAGATAACGAGTCTTCCCTAGGGAATGCATGTCTTTGATTGCTAAACCTAGACCATTCACCTAACTGGGTCATTCCTCCGGCACTAATCAGAGTGCAACCTGGAGAGAATGAGTCTGCCCCAGGGAATGACTGTCTGGACCATTTCCTAATGGAAATGACTATCCCGCACCAACCTCCAAAATGAACCATTCTTCGGAACTGCTCACAACAGTGAACTTCGAAAGAATGATTGCCCGACGAGGCGAACTATTCTACTTGGCCACTTCTCAGAGTGACTGCCAAGAAGAATAATTGTCCTAGACCATTCCCCACACTGGCGACAAGGGGAATCGTTGTCTATGGTACATCAACAATCTATTGGACCATTTTCATTATGAAAATGATTGTCCGTTCTGGACCATTTTCCGAACTAGAAAATGCTTGTCTGTTAGAAATCTCAAACCACTTTCCGAACTGGAAAGGAACTGCACATCCTGGACCATTTTTTGAACTGAAAAAAAAATGATTGTCTATAAATCAATAACATATCAGTGCTTCATCCCAACCTGGGAGTAATCTCTTCCTTTTTCAATAAGGAAGTTGTCTCCACGACCCCCAACTTGTTTATTACGTACGCAAATTTTTCATCTTGTACAGAGGCTTTACCAAAACATATACCATCTGCTCATCGGTGGAGATATATTGGAGAACCACTTCTCTCTTCTGGACTTTATCACAGAGAATATAATGCTTGATCTCAATGTACTTCGGTCTGTCATGGAACACTAGATTTATCTTAAGGTTTCACATAGCTCTGATCATTACAATATATCATGGTTGAATTCAATACTTTTGTTTCTTGCTAGCTCATGACATCGTGGCAAAGCTCAAACTGAAACATATCCAAGTAGCACTTCTTCTGTCATCATGAGAGTTTGTCATGGATTAGCAATCCATCATCCCAGACTTTTGAGTAACCATTATGATACGTTATTTCTGTCATAGAAGGTTTTCACCACGCTTATGTTGTATATAAGATACTCTGCATCAAGTTGTTTGAATCCATACAAGGTCTTCTTATATCTGCATACATGGGTCTATTTTTGGTATAAACTTCTTTCTCAATTTGCTTTATTTGGGAAGAACAGTCTTTTATATGTAAATTCCAATCCATGGATACTACAGGAGGTATATCTGGTTTATTTGAATGAGTTGTCATCATATTCTTTTCCCTTCTTCCAGAAGAACTTCTGAGTCTCGCAATTCTTCCATTCATAAGTCTTTTTCACATTTTCTTACATACATTTTTCTTTATCATAACTTCCATTTCTTCTGCTTGATTGCTTCTAGTGGGTTCAAACCAAGCTAATTGTCTTTGTGATTCTCGGTATAATAACTGGTTGTTCTGGATTTTCTTTCTTTCTTGTAATCTTCATGTTCTTCCTCATGTTTCTCTTTAGCTCTTGGGTCCATGGAGTCTTCTATAGATTCCATGCCCTCAAGATTCCAACTTCTTCCTTTCATCATAGGATCATGGATGTAGATGGACAACCAAGGATACTTTAAGGCTTCTTTTTGAAGAAGACTTTTTCTAAAGTCAAACTGAACACGTGTTGCTTATCATGGCTGTTATTTTCAATGGGAACATGGACAAATACTCCATAATCCTCAATGGATCATATCTTTTAGGATTAGATCCCTCCTAATCCTTGCTTCATACATGAATGCATGTTCTTCTTTTGGAATTCTATAATCAACTCCCTCCATCTAAGAGAGTCGACGCTTATGTCTGAACCCTTATCGCCTTTTGCAAAGTGTCACAAGTCTTTTTCTAATTTCCTCTTGATTGTTGACTTATTTTTGTTTTGACTTCTTCTAGGTATCTTCAGGTTTGATTATGATTTCGGCTTATCTGGCAGTGGTTACCTGTACAATAGCTTCCACAGGAATTGTTACCGAAGATTGTCAATGTACTTCATCTTTTCATGTGTATTGCTTGATTTGTAGTCATCGTGATAACAATCCTCATCTTTTTATTCTTCCATAGGTATTGTTTCCCTTGAACATCTTATCTTCTAAGAAATAGATATACATGATATGTACAGGAACTATGTAAACATTGTATGTACACGAACTTTGAAGAATATTGTTACCTTAACTTAGAAGAAGAAGTTTGCTTCATCCTACTTAGCTTTCTTTGAGGATTCCTTTTCTTTGACAACTGTTGCTTTGTGTCTTTCCTTCCTTTTCTTTAACTCAAGATAGTGGTTTATGTAGTGACCATATCTTCGATAGTTGAAGCAATGTAATTTTGACATATCCATTTCTTGATTTGGTTTCTTCCTCAAGCCAAACTTCTTCTTATTCCTGAAATTCTTGAACTTTGTTGTGAAGGCTTGATCTTCGTATTTATTTTGGGATTTCTTTTTTTGCGTTAATCCTTGATCCTTCTTGTGCAAAACAAGTCCAAAGTTATTCAAATGTGGTATACTCCTTTCTTGTGTTCATGCTTGCGGAAAATGCATCCCATGTCTTGGGAAGGCCATTGAGTACTATATTTACCAGTTCCTTTTCTAAAATGATTTCTTCAATAGATCGTAGTTGATCTCTTAACTGATAGATTATTACAAAGTATGATGTTATGTTGTCATCATCATTCATTTTCATGTCACGGAGCTCATTCTTCATAATCATTACTTGTCTAATGTTTTTGACTGAGAAGAGGTTAGTTAGGGCATCATACATATTCTTAGATGAGTCAAGATGAGAGATGTAGGGTATCAAGTGGTATTTTACATAGTCCACTATGATACTCATGGCATTTATGTCATTGTCCTTGAACTTCTCCATAATTGCAACGTTCTAAGGTTCCTTCTCTTTTCCTTCTTCAAATTGTCGTTCCACGATCTTTCCTTTAACGATATCCAACACTTTATTCTTGTCAAGGATGAGGTCAATCCTTGTCTTGCATGCTCTGAAGTTAGAAGCCCCTCCTAAATTGTTTTCTGACTTCATAGAGTAAGTCATGACTACTTTGACTTGGTCAACCTTTGAATTTGACTTGGTCAATCTTTGACTTTGACCAAAAACTCAAACTTGACGTCTTAGCTTGTTGAGAGTATCAGGAGGTGTGCTAGGTTAGGGAACACTAGGTTAGAAATTAGGTCAATATCTTCACTTAAGCTGCCTCAACCAGACGGTTAGGGTTTTGTTGTTGCAACAAAAACTTTGACTGCAACTGCAACTGTAACTGAGAGAATCCTCCCAATCTATCTTCCAGCGGTTAAACTGTCCAAAGATAGTGTGGGCCCATAACCTGTTAGAAAAATAGGTGTACTCATTTCACCATAGACAATATAACAATATTGTCACCCAACCATAAGTCGAAGCCACCCTCGAGCACCTTAACCTTGACAGAGAATAATTTTGGAACAAAACCCTCGGCCTAATAGCCAATCAAGGTAGTGTATCACTCTCTAGAGATAGCGTACCTAGCAGAGAGTCCAAACCATAACCAACAGAAAGTCCAAGCCTAAAACCAAAAATACAAGTTGCAATAGCTGCAGCTGCAGTTACTCTCCAGACTTGTGTACTTACTAAATTTCTGCAGTATGTACTAAATTTCTGCAGTTGTGAGCTGTGTGTGTCCAAATGAGCTCTGGAATCCTGTATTTATACTGCTCTTTCTTAGTTGTCTAGGACGACTTTCTTTCTGGAGTCTAAAAACTCAATATTAATTATTTTCTTTAGCCGACTTGTCTTCTAGGGTTATGTTCAATGCTCTAGGGTTTCTTCTTGCTTCCTAGAATATTCTAGTCTTGTCAAGGTTACACGTGGAGGTTTAATACCTCTCGCAACTACCATAATATCAACACTTAATACCTCTCAGAACTTAGGAGATTCACTTTAATAAAGCGATTATTAAAATGAATGCCATTTTGTAATTAATGGAGTTTAATTTAAGTCAAATGCCTAAGTATTTGGCAATATTAGTGAGTTAAATTAAATATTAACCATTAGATCATAAAGTGAAGGCGAGATATAATCTCAACCATTAATAACTTTGAAGATATAGGGTTTTGGATTTAGGGTAAACTCAAGATTGTAAAAGGAAACCTAAGTGAGAGGAGGAGACACACACAAAGTGAGAAGTGAGATCTCATTGTATTGGGTGGAGAATGACTTCCATCCAAGTGTGCAGAGGCAGGGTCCAAGGAAAGGAGGAAAGGAACAACAAAGGAGTAGCAACTATGTGTGATAGGATAAACTATTTTTTCGTTTTGTATTATTCCTTGGGCGGGCCAGTATCATAGGACAAGAGCCCAGATTTTATATTAATAAAATCATCATAGTAATAGTTTTCCCTTAGGGGTTTTTCCAGGGGTATTTACCCAAAACATTATGTGTGCAAATGTGTATGATTTCCTATTTGTGCTTCCATTGATTTATTTGCTTAGATCATTAAAACTCAGTCGCGCTTTTATTCAGTAAAATATGCTTAATAAGTTTATTACAACAAGGGTTTACTAAGAAGTAATTTGTTGGGTGTTGGGTTGCCAAAAATTTAACAGTTGGGACAACCCAATAGATAGAGTGGTACTTGGGCTAGAATTAGTTAAGGAGATGGAAGAGTAGATGGTTAAAATTAAACAGAATTTGAAGTCAGCACAAGATAGACAAAAGAGTTATGTAGATAAGAACATGACAACCATATAATTTAAAGTGGAAGAGCGTGTATTTTTGAAAGTTAAGCCCAAGAAGATCTCATTAAAGTTGGACAGTTGTACCAAGCTAGCAACCAGATTATGTGGTCCATTTGAGATATTGGACATAATAAGGCCACTTGCATTGCATGCTTCCATGAATGTGCATAATGTATTTCATGTATCTTTGCCGGAAAAGTATGTGCATGGTCCTATATTGGACAGGAAGGTCAAGGTGCTCCAGAATTGAGCCATAGTATTGGTAAAGGTTCAGTGGACCTATTACGGCCCCGAAGACGCTACATGGGAGCATGAACATACCATGTAGGGAGAGTACTCACAAATTTTTGAATATTTTTTATTATACATTTGTATATAATGCGCTAAGGAGAGTGCCAAAATAAGCAGGAGGAGAATCTAATACCTTGCTTTTGAGTCACCAGATTAATTATGTATTATTGTTTATTTGATGAAAGGCTGGAGTGCCTATAAATTTGAAAGGTTGAAGATCCTATCAATGTAATGCTTTGAATATCAGTAATAAAAATGCATTGTTGGTTGCAAGACATACACATATAGAGTTATAGGGGGCTATGATTCTACGAGAGAGGGTGTAGCACCCATGTTTCCCCCAACTTGTAATTAATCATTAATTAGGATTACCATGTTGTGGCATAGGAACATTGTAAATGTATTATTTTTTAATTTCCAGTAACCGACTGTGGGGGTGAAGCCTTGAAATTACTATCCATGATATCACTAGAGGAAAGAATGTGAGAACGATAAGAGAACAATTAATAAGAAAAGGACAGGTGGTTGAACCCTCAACCACCCCCATGAATGGAAGCATGGTTCAGCTGCAAAAGGTCATCATGAAGTACCACAGGGTCCTGCAGACCTAGAACAGACTAGTGGTTCCTTTCTGACAGAAGGAACCGGATTTGAGGAATGTGCATGCAAGGCACGCAAGAGGATATGAAGAGAGGAGTGGAGAATGCGAGGAATATGCAAGCAGCAGAGAACGAGCCGAAGGCCACGAGATTGATGTAGAGAAAGCATTTGATAAACCTCGTCGAGGTCGTGATAGAGAGGGAGATCTCTAAGAGTATGCAAAGAATGAGACCTAAGTAGAAGGCCACGAGCTTGATGCCGAGGAAGCATCTGATAAACCTCGCAGAAGATGCGAAAGAGAAAGCATCGATGAGAATTGGCATAAATTCCCTGGTGATATCATGGCTTGGCACGGGGGTGGACAGAGTGCTAAGAATGAATGCCTCTGAGCCCATGTTTGGGTGGAAGGATGAACACCCACAGTCAGTTACTTGGCCACCACCTTTAATAGATAAGTAATCTTATATCCTATGTGTTTAAGTGGTAACTGTGAATTGGGGTTGGATATTCTATGAATGTTGCAGGGATGGACATGTTTGCTTAATGGTTATATTGTATCCCTTCAGTTCTTCCTAATTGTGTATCTAAGAAAATAAGAAATTCTCTGGCCTATACACGTAAATGACTGTGCCCTGTGGTGGCTCAAGTTAAAATAAATGAACTGTGAATTGTTGACTTTGGGCATAACCTCACATGTTCATACCGACAATCCTAGTTGTTATGAAGGAAGGGGTCAGTCAAGCTCGGAAGAGATAGTGCATGTGTGCACAGAGCCTTTGCGAGGCAGGCAAAGATCGAGAACCCCCCCCNAGAGGTGCGCGAAGAATTTCTCTAAGCATTATGTTCAGGAGAATTAGCGCAAAATACTTAAGTATTCAAGGAGATGAAAGAACTCAGGTAGAATAGTGAGTTTTGAGCCCCTAAAGGAGAGATCCTTTCATTTGAAAGACGAATGGATGAGATTAGTTTGGGAGGAGCCGAAGTTCTTCACGATCGTCGGATCTGGAGAAGGAACATAGGCGTTAAACCTTCGAGCCATTCAGACTTTGCGGGTATGAAAAATTGAGCATATTCGTTGCACAGGAGGTGAATCTCCCGAAGTCCCGAAGTAAATCTGGGTCGTAGATCTGTATATTCCCGGGAACTATCCCGACCGTCAGATCTATGTTATAGTCACCCTGATGTTGATCGCTTATGGAGGAGAGAGGTTGGTGATACCAAAACCCCCGAAGTCTCGAAGTTGATGTGAACCGTGGATCTAAGGATCCTTCAGGATCCCTCACGACTGTTCAATCATGGGGACATGAGTATTAACATCGAGATCATGTGGGATCCCATGTGTCGAGTGACGAGGTTGTCAAGTGTCCCTCTCGGAGTGGCACGCACTGGGACCCAAGGGACCCTTAAACGAAAGTTACGAGTCGTAAATCTCTGGGGTCGCGTAGATACCCTCGAACCGTCAGATTGAGGCCATGGTCAGCCCGACGCTGACTGATTCTAGGATAAAAGAGGATATTGCATTGCAAAAATCCCAAAGAGCCGAATATTTGAATTAGATTTGAGTTGTCCAAGCCAGAGGGACAGGTGTCGTTAGATCCTGTACTCTGGGAGGACCGAAGTGTGAAGACACAAGGATTTCCGAAGGTCGAAGTCCCGAAGTCATCCCATCCATCTGTTGGAAGAGACGTGTGGTAGAAGATATGCCATTTTGGAGGAAGTCACTCTGGGAGAAAAGGGGATGTGTTGGATAAGGAATTTTGAAGGCCGGAGAGCCGGAGTTCATCTAAGTCGTTCGATAGCTGAGGACATGTGTCAGCATATCTTCCATTTTGAAAGATAGCCACTTCAGAGAAAAGGGGATGTGTTGGATAAGAAATTCCGAAGGTCGAAGAGCCAAATTTCATCTGAGTCGTCCGACAGCTGAGGACAGGTGTCAACAGATCTTCCATTTTGAAAGATATCCACTTCATAGGAAAGTGGGGTCACGTGAGTTAAGAACTCTCGAACATCGAAGTCCCTCGAAGAGGCCCTTGAACATTGCTTTCAGAATCAAAGTGGTATTTCTGTTGTTATTCTTATATCATTTCAGTATTATTGTGGTGATTGTTCTGGTTATATTGTTGTTATTCTACCATTTCTAGCATTTTATTTTTGTTCTGCATACTTTTTATATCTGGTATATTACAAGTGGTATCAGAGCACTTTCCTCGGCAGAAATTGTGGGTTAATTTTTTTTTTCAGGGTAGAGACGTATTCCGGCGTCTTTAAGCCACAAAGATTTGTCGTTACGCACATAAACCCGTGGTTGAGGGATTCATACACACGGGAAATACAAATGGTACTTAAGGGAAAATATGTTGGCCACCCTTGTAACCCCTGTGAGTGGTAGCGCATCAGACAACACCTGTGTATGGATCGGCCTAGATTACCTGAAGCCCTCTTTAGATAAACCGTTCAGTCACCTAAGTGCTATAGTGACACTGAGAACAACACTCGGGAATATACTCTCTAGTACCTGGGTAGTCGGGTAGTACGGCTAAGGGTATGGTCTATCCTCCTTAGTTAGTGCCCTGAGATATTGGGTCGAGTAATACTGTTGGACCCCGCACATATATCAGAGAGCTATAGCACAAGGCGAACCCTTGTCTATAGAACCCTTGAATACCTAACCCTTGGGGACAAAAACATTAACAAATTAAAACAAACAAGACCTCTTGTCACGCAATTGTGTTCGAGTTGCCAAATAACTACACATTTCTTCCTGGTTAAGCATTTGGGCGTTTCATTACTGCAGTATTCTTTAGACCGTAGTCTGGAAATTTTTGCACCATTATTTGAGACCTATTCCATTGGATTCATCTCTTCGCCCTTATCACACTCATACATATCATTTTTCAGCAAAATTTTGACCCCACCTGCCCCATTTCGGTTTCCTCATCATCATGGCCCATACCCGTAAACAAGACCTGGAAGCTCGCTTCAATACCTTGCAATCTAATTTCACTGAGACCCAACAAGAAGTGAAACAACTCAGTGCCAATGTTTTTTCCCTCAATACATCCATGCAGTCCTCAATGGAGGAAATCAAACAAGACCTGACTACCCAGCTTGAATCTGTCGTTTTGATGCTCTGCACCAAGATGAATATCCCTACAGATAACCCTTTATCTAACCCACCTTCAGATACTAAAGTTGAACATTCCTCTAACTTTCAGCACCATCACTTTCAACGTGACCTACGCCTTCCGCGGGTGGATGTGAACAAATTTTATGGCTCGGATCCCACTGGTTGGGTAACCCAAATGGAACATTATTTCTCTTTATACGGCATTACAGATGACTTGGCCAAACTCCGGTATGGTGTTCTCCATCTAGATCAAGAACGTTGGCAATGGTGGCAATGGAGAAAACCTTCCCGTCAAGGGTATATTACTTTGACACAATTTGTGGCGGAGCTTTATGAACGCTTTGACACTGACACAACCCATTTGGGTCATTTGACAAAGTTGAAACAATCAGGAACAGTGGAAGACTTTATAGCTTCTTTTGAGTGTCTCGCTTTTCGGACAGAGGGCATGTCTAATGCCTTTTTCCGAGAGTATTTTATTAGTGGCCTCAAGGATAAGATTCGGGCCCATGTCCTTATGTCTCAGCCTCAAATTTGGGTGGAGGCTACTAAAAGAGATAAAGAAGCACAACAGGTTGTATCTTCTCAAAACCGGAAACCCTCCTTTATCCCTCGCACTAAACCAGTAAATCCCACTACTCCCTCCGCTCCACTGAAGATCCAAAAATTGACCAGGGCTGAAATGGCTAAACGCCAACTCAAAGGCCTTTGTTATAATTGTGATGACAAATATTTCTTGGGCCACAAGTGTAAGGAACAAAATATTTTTATGGCCATCTCAGAGGATATTTAGGAAGAGGATGTTGAAACTCCCCTTGTGTCTGAGTCACCTGAAACCACTGACATAACCCCTCCCTCGGATCCTCCCGAAGTAGAACCAGTCATTTCCCTAAATGCTCCCACTAGATTCTCTAATCCCCAAACCCTCAAGCTCATCGGTTACATCAAGCATAGGAAGGTCATCATTCTAGTTGATAGTGGAAGCACCCATAATTTTATTCATCACCGCATTGCCCAAGAAACTCATTGCTACATCCATGTCATCAATAATTTCCAAATCATGATTGCCAATGATAGCTCCATGAAATGTGGAGGGCGTTGTGAAAATGTGTGTCTCCAAATTGGCGACTACCACCTCAAATATCATATGTTTGCTATCGACATGGGCGGTTGTGACATTTTGTTGGGTGCAGACTGGATAAGGACTTTAGGTCCCATTCTCATGGATTTTAAGGAATTAACCATGCAATTCGACCAGGAGGGCCAACAATATAAGTTCCAAGGCATCATCGTTGGTTCACCTGAGATCATTAGTTCCCATCGCATGGAAAAGCTGCTCAAAAAAGGTCATTGTGGTGTTATTGCCCAACTCCATGGCATACAAGCAACAGAGACACCCTTGGTGCCGCAAGACCTCCAATCCATCCTTTCTAAACATCAAGTGGTCTTTTCAACTCCCCAGGGACTCTCTCCTTCCCGTGGTGTTCATGATCATTCCATTCCCCTTGCACCAGGAAGCCTTCCTCCCAATATCTGTTTGTATCGTCACCCTTTTTCCCAAAAAAATGAAATTGAGAAAATGGTCCAGGAACTCCTTAAAACAGGCGTTATCCGCCCTAGTACGAGCCCTGATTCTTTTCCTGTGGTCATGGTCCTGAAGAAAGAAGGTTCTTGGCGAATGTGTCCTAACTTCCATGCCCTCAACAAACTTACCATTAAAGACAAATTTCCCATCCCTGTCATTGATGACCTCTTGGATGAATTGAGTGGTGCCCAGTTCTTTACTAAACTCGATCTTCATTCTGGCTACCACCAGATACGTATGAAAGAGGAAAACATTCCCAAGACTTCCTTTATAACTCACGAGGGCCACTATGATTTTTTGGTCACGCCCTTTGGCTTGTGTAATGCCCCCTCCACCTTCCAAAGCCTCGTGAATCATGTCTTCCATCCTTTTCTCCGTCATTTTGTCTTAGTTTTATTTGATGACATCCGCATATATAGAAAAACCTGGACAGACCATCTTGCCCATGTGGATCGAGTTCTCCATCTACTCTCTCAGCACCAACTTTCCTGAAACAATCTAAATGTGATTTTGGCGCCTCAGAAGTCGAGTACTTGGGTCATCTGGTTGGAAAAGACAGCGTCAGGGTGGATCCTAAAATGATTGAAGCTATGCAAAACTGGCCTCACCAAAAGACTCTCAAAAGCTTGTGTGGATTTATGGGCTTAACAGGTTATTATCGCAAGTTTGTTAAGAATTATGGAAAGATTGCAACACCTCTCACTGCACTCTTAAAAAAGAACTCTTTCACTTGGACTCCAGCCGCGGCTCAAGCTTTTCAAACCTTGAAGATGGCCATGTGCACAGTCCTGGCCTTCCTGATTTCACAAAAACCTTTGTCTTGGAATGTGATGCTTCAGGGAAAGGAATTGGTATTGTCCTTATGCAAGAGGGTGGGCCTTTGGCCTTTACCAACAAGCAATTGTCTGAAAGAAATCTAGGAAAATCAATCTATGAAAAGGAAATGTTGGCTATTCTGCATGTTGTTGATCTGTGGCGCCCTTATCTATTGGGGCAATGCTTCCAAATTAAGACAGACCATCAAAGCCTCAAGTATTTTCTGGAACAACCCATTTCCTCCCCGGAGCAACAAAACTGGGTGACCAAGCTCTTTGGATATGATTATGAGATCAATTACAAAAAATTCAAAGACAATGTGGTTGCAGATGCACTTTCCCGAAAGTATGAAGATGACAGATCCCTTTTTTCTCTTTCCTTCATTGTACCAGATTGGCTCTAAGTCGTCCGCCAGGAATGGCTACACAATCTCAAAAGCTCACAATTGATCCAACAATTGCAGTCCAATGCTCCAGCTTCCCCAAGGTACTCTTGGCTCCATGATGAGCTTCGATACAAAGGTCGTTTGTATTTAAGAAAACAATCCAAACTAAAATCCACGGTACTTTTTGAGCTTCATGCTACACCCACAGCTGGGCACTTCGGGTTTACCCAAACCTATGACAGGGTCAAACGCTCTTTTTTCTGGGATGGCATGAAACAAGACATTCGTAATTTTGTAGTTGAATGTGATGTGTGTCAACGCAACAAGGGAGAAACAGTCAAATCTCCGGGCACACTACAACCGCTTCCGATTCCACCTGCTATTTGGAGGGATATCTCTATGGATTTTATTACAGGCTTACCCAAATCGGGAAATAAATCAGTCATAATGGTGGGTGTCGATCGCCTTTCCAAGTATGCTCATTTCTATGCTCTTCAACACCCATTTACAACATCCACGGTGGATCAAATTTTCATGGATAAGGTCTTCAAGATTCATGGCATGCCACATTCTATTGTTTCTGATCATGACCCAACTTTCACTAGCAATTTTTGGCAAGAATTGTTCAAGCTACAAGGCACCCAATTGCATCTCAACACAGCTTATCATCCCCAGACTGATGGTCAAACAGAAGTTGCAATAAGTGTTTGGAAACATATTTGAGGTGTTTTGTCTCGGAAAAGAAAAACCAGTGGGCTCAATGGTTACCCCTAGTTGAATGGTGGTACAACACTTCATACCACACAACTACATGCATGACTCCTTTTGAAACAGTATATGGACAAAAGCCACCTTCAGTTCTCTCATACTTACCTGGTGTCTCGAAGGTCTAGGCGGTTGACCTAACGCTTACAATTTGAGAGGCTATTCTCCGTACCCTCAAAGAAAATTTGGTCATGGCACAGAATCACATGAAGCAACAACCAGATCAAGGTCGCTCTGAACATCAATTTGTAGAAGGAGATCAAGTGTTTCTTCGACGGCAACCTTACAAGCAAAATTCCCTCAAGGCCGAGCATTGTCAGAAGCTAGCGCCCAAATTTTATGGTACTTATACAGTTCTCAAGCATGTGGGACAGGTGGCCTATCAATTAGCTTTGCCTAGTCATTCTAAGCTACATCTTATTTTTCATGTTTCATGCTTAAAGAAGGTGATTGTAACTAAGTGCCAAATTCAAACCAACCTTCCCGAGTTATCCGAAGAAGGATCCATTTGGCTACAACCACAAGCAGTTTTGGACCAGCGTGAGCGTCGCCTGCATTAGAGAACCATCAAGGAAGTGTTAGACCAGTGGAAAGATACAACTCCAACAGATTCCACTTGGGAACCAACTACCATTCTATAGCATTTTCCACATCTCAAGCCTTGAGGACAAGGTTGTTTTTAAGGGGGCGGACATGTTAGGGTCCTAACCCGCACATAGGTAGAACAATATATTCGGATGTAATAAAGGTCAATATTAATAAGGCCTTTCAATAAAATAGAATAAGTCGAATGTAAGAAGACCTAATAGAAGCTACCGCTTCTAGAAGGATCTCCCTCTAGATGCTTCTTTTGATAGAAATATTTAGTATACATAGGAGTCGAGGGTATGAGAACCCTAGCTTGGATATTATTGTAATAGAGCTTTGCTCAACTAGAGGTTGCCCCCTCGAAGAGGCTTTCAGAATCAAAGTGTTATTTCTATTGTTATTCTTATGTCATTTCAATGCTATTGTGGTAATTGTTCTGGTTATATTGTTGTTATTCTACCATTTCTAGCATTTTATTTATGTTCTGCATACTTTTTATATTTGGTATATGACAGAAAAAGGCATTGGAGTGTTCGAAACTCCTGAACGCCAAAGTCCTGAAGTAGATTATAATCGTCGATCACAAGGGATGCATCGAGCTCGATATATAACTCCGGGTATGGAGTACTTCGGGGAGAAAAGCCTTGGGAGCGTTCGAAACTCCCGAACGTCGAAGTCCCGAAGTCAATCAGGGCCATCAAAATATCTGAGGACACTCGACGTTAGATTGTGAACTTTAAATATTTTCCACTACGGAGGATTCGCGCGGTGGTTGTCTTGGCGCATGTTGTATTGGCGTCTGGTCATAGTCCGCGGTCATATGCAAGTATAGATGGATGGAAGAACCCGAAGAACTTTAAAGAGGCTACCTATCAGCTCTAAGTTCAGTTCAGAGCATGGATACCATGGCTAGAAAGCTATGAAAGAGAAAAATGGGATAGAAACCTCGAATGAGGGTTTTTATTCTCCTAAGAAGAGTGAAATTTTACAGAGGGGGTTAAAGGGGATAAGTCTTTTTATTATATTTTATTCACCCATCTTGGATTTAATTGGGAAAAGTGGTTACATGAGCTTCTTGGGGAGGTCATGTGTTGCATTATTGCATGTAATTATATAAACCATGAGTTTGGTCATTTGGGGGTTCGCCATTCATTTTTACTTCGTTCTCCATTCATTCTTCCTCACTCTTGTTCTTGGTTTGGCATGGAAATATTTGTTGGGGAATAGATCCATTGCTAGTAGGCTGTAGGTAATCATTGATTATTCTAGCAAGGAATTGATGGCCATATGCATGAGAATGTTGAGAATTGTGAAAGAATTGTCCACAACTGAGAATCCTTGGAGTTTCCAGCATTGATATTTCCTACTTGTGGCACTAGAGCCTTAGAAAGAAGTGGAACAACCTAAGGGACTGCATTGCAGAGAAGGGGGGGGTCATTTCTTTGGGTTGTGTAGGCCGAGGGGGAAAGAGAGCTGGTAAACTAGGATTGTTGTGTGGTTGAGAAAACTGTGAGAACTTGTTAGCTAATTGTTGTGTGTTTTAGAGTCGACCTGGGACTTTTCCTTTTGGATTCATAGCCTTGGCTCAGGGGTGGCATGTTGTAGAGAGTTTATGTGCAACATAGCCTAAGGTTGGGTGGAACGTCCGACATATGTAGCCAGTTGGTGAAGATATTCAGGAAAGATAATTTCTTTGTGTATTTATTTCAATTTTGTTGTGTTAATAATTTATTTATTATTATATCTTGCATGAGCATAAGATTAAAGCACGTTTTCTTGGAATTAATACATGAGCTTGTACATGTTCATGTGCATGTTACATATTTCATCGGTTTTGTTTTCCGCTGCATGTTTCTTTATTATTAAAGAAAAATAACAGAAATTTGGAATGCACCTAAGAAGATGAATTTAGCGATACTCGGGCAGATGGGTACATCACAATGTGCTAGAGGCGTATGATTCTGATACATATGCAAATGCACATGGTTGACTTGAAAGAGAGAATGTTATGGTTGAGGTGTACTATTCTTTAATCAAGAATAAAACTTGGGACTTGGTTCCTTGACCACAAGGAAATGATGTAATGAAATGTTGATGGGCCTACAAGACTAAATTCACATTTCTAGGTGTTGTTGAGAGGCATAACACTCAATTAATAGTTAAAGGTTTTTCTCAAAATGAAGGTATCAACTACACTGACACCTTTTCCCTTGTTGCAAAAATGAATTATGTTATGGTTATTCTTTCACTTGTTGCCCATTTTGGATGGGAGATACATCAAAGGGATGTCAAGGGTGCTTTCTTACATGGTGATATTACTAAGGATATTTATATGGAGCAACCCCTAGATATTGAAATTGAAGTAATCCTTACATAGATTGAAACAAGGCCCCATCACATGGTATGAGAAGATTCATAGGTTCTTTCTTAGTAATGGTTTCAAACATCGTGAATTTGATACATCATTTATTTTTTACATGTGAATGATGATACTTTGATAGTCTCACTTTATGTGGATAATTTTGTCATTATTAGAAGTAGTGCTAACTTATTTTGGGTTTGAAGAAACAACTAAAAAATATGTTTGAATGAATCACCTTAGTTTGTTGCATTTCTTATTGGGCATCCAAGTTTTGCAAATGGACGACTTTATCTTCATTTCCAACCTAAATATGTTTTGGATTTATTACAAAGGTTCAATATGGAAGACTCTAAGCCATGTGTTACACCATATCAACATTGAATGAAGCTAACTAAGGAGTGTGATTCTCCGACATTCAATGCTACTCTCTATAGACAACTTGTTGGTAGCCTCATTTATTTGACACGCGATTGACTTTATATATCTTTGTTGTTAGTGCAGTCTCTAGGTTCATGCAATATTTGAAAGAGAGCTACTTGAACTGTGTAAAGAGGATTGTTCACTATAGCAAGGTACGTAGCTTGGTATAAAGTATTTCACCGAGAATGTGGACTAGTTGGTCAGTTATACTGATTTTGATTGGATTAGAGATGAAGATGGCATGAAGTCAAATTTGGGTTATTTGTTTCATCTTGCAAGAAAAAAAATGTTGTTTCCTTATCAACAACATAAGCTAAATATAGAGGTGCAGTTAATGTTGGCACAAAGCTGGTAGTACAGATTCAACACCTAATGAACAAGGTTAGATTTCCTTTTGGGAAGTCGACTATAGTATATTGTGACAATAGAAGTGCAATTCAAGTTTTGTTGATCACCTTGTTGTTCATGATAAGATGAAGCGTGCAAAGCTTCATGCCCATTATTTGAGATAGTCAGTACAAGAGAAATTTTTGTCTCTTGTCTATTGTAGGACAGATGATCAGGTTACTTGTATTTTTACTAAGCCATTAACATAAGATCGATTTGTGAAAGTTTAGAATATGTCTGGGCTTTAGGAAGCTATCCTTATGAGGGGGGCTATAAAGATAATTCCACCCCATGAATCTTTAGAGAGTTGTGTTGATAGGGGGGTGTTGGAACACCAAGATCATCCCATCTTGGATCCTTTGAAGATGGTCAATTTGATCCTATCAATCGTTGAAGCTCGAATGGGATGTCAATTGGGCAATGGACTAGTTGGTCGAACTAACTAATGGTGTTCTCAACTATGGTGATTGGTGTGCAGGTTGAAGCATAAAAGCAAGATATTTGGGCTCACCTATGTTGATCAATGTTGACTATGTCTTCCTTATCTTATGGGAGTTGGTTATGATTTGGGTTATTTATAAATGATCCTATTGATCGATCTATCACACAATATGATGTGTTGATTATTCATTCCCTATGTTGAGCTATGCTCACTATTTCTTTGGTGCTATAATGGTGTCTATCGATACCACCTCTTCTTGGAATTCATTGTTCTTCACTCCTGCAATTCCTTGGTTCTCCAATAGCTATGATGGAAACCCTACTGCTTTATAATCCTAGAGTTATACACTCTGAGGATATGTACAATCATTGTGTTGACCACCTTTGTTTGTCCATCGAGCTAGGGGTGGAAGGTAATCGATTTGGTCATCTTGGTGTCCATCCTGGACCAAATGATGGACTAGAAGATACTTAGGAACATGTTCTCCCTATCAGAAACAATGGTCTTTGGTAATGAGAAGTAATCCTATAAAACATGCTTAAATAAGAGCTTAGTTGTGCCTTCTACTTTGACACTCTTCTTGCAGGATAGAAGATCAATCAAAAAGTTCCACAAAACAACAATCATTACCATGCTTCATTGAGGGCAGAGTTGACATAAAATTCATGGACATTGAATCCTAAGGCTTCTTTGGAGTGGGAAAAGGAGTATACAACCCATGCTTCTTAATTGTAGGTTTAGCAATGGTACTTTTTATATATCTACTCGCATCTTATTGAAGCTTTGGTAGGAGAAGTAATTTTGTAGCACTGTCATTGTCTTCTCCATGTCAAATTTCCCTACCATCCAATTATAATGCTCCTCCTATATCATTTTCTCACACTTTCCTGGAGAAACACATAGATGGCCCAAATGGCACAAAATCTTACTTATAAGTGAAAATAAAAAACTTGTTTACCTACAAATAATCCTAGTATGTAGCAATGAAATCAAGATTGTTTCCATACAATCGAGGCCATTATGATGTCTTGTGTCCATAAGAATTGAGGATTATGGTCAGTGACTCAAATGAAGGTTGGATTAGGTAGTTTGTAATTCATCCATCATTTCCCTTCTTGTTCTTGATGCTAAAGTGGAATTGTTGAAAGTATGTGGATTACATATCATATGGGTCATTTTGCAATGCCCTGAGGCTTTATAAATTGTAGAGTCATGTGGTCGCTATGGGTGATTGTTTTTTTTCCCATAATATTATGCTTCAGCCATCAATGGGCTTGGATAATGGATTAAAGACTCTTTCCATAAGTGGGATATTTGTGATCTGTGTGAGCTGTGTCAGAAAGTATCTCCTTGTGATAGGTTGCTAGACACCATGTTGAATTATCACTACACGAAGGAAAAAATATAAGGATTTTTTATCAATTTCAAATAATTGTTGTAGATTTGGTAGAATGAGCACCGACATTCAACATGCAATGCTTCAGCTCCACAAATTCTTTCTGTTATGCCTCGATCCAAACAAACTTAGCCTTATCTCCACCCTTAATCAATTGGATCATAGCTAAGCTATATGAAATAACTCCAACATGAACCCATAACAAAAGTTAGCAAGGTCTAAGAAGCCACGAATCTCCATTAGTGCTTTCAGGGATGGATAATCAATAATGATTAGATCTTGGATGGATCTGTTAATATTATGGTAGCTTCGGGAGGTATGAGCCTCTATTGTGACCTATGACGAGATTAGAATATTATGAAAGGAAGCAAATAAGTAAAGGAAACCCTAGACGAGATGTCGACTGCAGAAATATAATTAATATGAATTAATTAGTACCGAGAAGGAGAAGTCGGCCCCAGTAAGTCTACTAGATTACTATAAATACAGGGCACCAGTTCTCATTTGTCACATTCTCATAATTGCAAAGAGAGCCACTTCTACGCAGTGCAGTTGCAGTCTTGTGCATAGGTGTGGAGGAGAGTTGTTGGTGTAGCTAGCAGTTACGTTTTGGCTTGGACTATCTCTTGGCTAGGGTTTGGATTATCTGATAATCTCTTGTTGGTGCGCTATCCTTGGGGAAAGGTTCGCTACCCTTTGTTTGGCTATCTAGCCTAGGGTTTTCTTTCGGAATGATTCTCTGTCAAGGTTAAGGTGCTTGGAGGGTGGCTTCAGCCTATGGTTGGGTGACAAGGGTATTGTCAATGGTAAAATGAGCACACAATATTTCATATTCTAACAGGTTATGGGCGCACACCTCCTTCATTCAGTCTAAACGATGGAAGGAAACATAGTCGCTAGGATATTGAGCTCGTTGAGGAACTGTCACTAGGGTTACTAGCAGAAGCAGCTTCCAAGACACTGCTGCTAGGGCTACTAGCAGGAGCAGTTGTAGAAACCCTAATCCTCTTGTTGAGGCACCTTAAGTGAATGGATTGACCTAATCTTCGGATAGATCAGTGCGCTCTAGCCTAGCGCATCTCCTGATACTCTCAGCAAGCCAAGATGTGAAGTTTGAGTTTATGGTCAAATCTAGGGTTTGACCAAGTCAAAGCAGCCGTCTATTCCATGAAGTCAGAGAACAAGTTAGATGGAGCCTCTAACTTCAGAGCGTGGAAGACAAGGATTGACCTCATCCTTGCCAAGAATAAAGTGTTGGATATCGTGAAAGGAAATATCGTGAAGCCAGAGTTTGAAGAAGGAAAAGAGATGGAACCACAGAACGTTGCAGCTATGGGGAAGTTCAAAGACAGTGATATCAATGCTATGAGTATCATAGTGGAATCTATAAAAGACCACTTGATACCCTATGTCTCCCATATTGACTCATTGAAGAAGATGTATGATGCCCTAACAAATCTCTTCTCAATCAGAAACTTTGGACAAGTAATGAGTCTGAAGAATGAGCTCCGTGACATGAAGATGAATGATGACGACAACATAACATCATACTTTGTGAGAATCTCTTAGTCAAGAGATCAACTACAAGCTATTGAAGAGATCATCTCATAGAAGTAGTTGGTAAACATAGTACTCAATGGTCTTCCCAAGACGTGGGATGCATTTGCCGCAAGCATGAACACAAGAAAGGAGTATCCGACATTTGAAGAACTTTGGACTTGCTGTGCTCAAGAAGAATCAAGGATCAGTGCAAAAGAGAAACCCCAAAAGAAGTATGATGATCAAGCCTTCACAGCAAGATTCAAGAACTTCGGGAACAAAAGGAAGTCTGGTTCAAGGAGGAAGCCAAATCAAGAGAAAGACATTTCATAAGTACAATGCTTCAATTGTCGAAAGTATGGTCACTACAAGAATCATTGTCTTGAGCTAAAGAAAAGGAAGGAGAAACACGAAACATCAATTTTCGAAGAAAAGGAACCTACAAAGAAGACAAAGCAGGATGGAAGAGACTTATTCTTCTAAAGGTAACAAAACTCTTCTTATTTCTTGTACATATCTTGTTTGCATCGTCTCTGTACATATCTTGTATATCTATCTCTTGGAAGATAATGTGTTCCAAGAAGAACTATACCTATGGAAGAACAACAAGATAGGAATGGATATCATTAGATAATACACATGAAAGGATGAAATACAAATCATGTGGAAGCTATTGCAAGATAAGATGAATCAATCATGAAGAGACTTAGAAGAAGCAAAGACAAAAAGAAGTCAGCAATCGAGAGGAAATTGGAAAAAGACTTATGACGTTTTGTAGAAGATAACAAGACAGAAGTGTGGACTCTGTTAGACAAGAGAGCCAATTATATATTGCAGAAGACAATAAAGATGCAGATGGAAGTGTGGACTCTGTTAGACGGAGGGAGTCGATTATATGCACTCATACATTAAGCAAGGATTAGGAGGGAGCTAATCCTATGATCCATTGAAGATGATGAAGTATATATCCATGATAGCATCCATGAAAGGCAGTGCGTATCCTTCAAAGAGAAGCCTTAAAGTATCCTTGGTTGTTCATCCACCTCTGTGATCCTATGATGGAATCCTTAGGGCATGGAATCTATAAGAAACTCCATGGACCCGAGAACTAAAGAAACACATGAAGATTCCAAGAAAGAAAGAGAAGCCAGAACAACCAGTCATTGTATCAAGAATCGCAAGATTGTCAGCCTGATATAAACTCAATAAAAGCAATCAAGCAGAGGAACTAAAAGTCATGATGAAGAAAAGTGTATGGAAGACTTATGAATGAAAGCATTGCGAGATCCAAAACTAGAGGTTCTCCAAGATGGAGGGAGAATACTATGATGATTACTTGTTCCAGTAAACCAGACTTATCTCTACATGAGTCATTATATCATCTGCAACATCCATGAGTTGGAGTTTTACATCAGATGAATGCAAAGAATGTTCTCCAAAGAAATTGAATAAAGAGCGTATGAAGAGAAATCTCAAGACTTTGAGGCATACCAGAAAGAGACCCTTGTATGCAGATAGAAGAAGATAACTTGGTGGAGAACCTCCAGTGCACAGCAGAAGCGTGGTGAAGATTTCCTATAACATCAAGATGATTACTTAGTAGATCAGATCTCATGATGACAGAAGAAGTGTCGCATGGATATGTTCCAGTTTTTCAACAATAATATACTCTATTGTTCAGAGCTACATAAAGCCTTCACAGAAAATCAATGTTCCAGACCAAAGTACATTTAAAATCAAGCATTACATTATCCGTGATGAAGTCCAAAAAGGAGAAAGTGGTTCTCCAATACATATCTCCATAGATGAGCAGATAAACAGACATTTTGGTAAAGCTTCTATCCAAGATGAAAGAGTTTGCGTACTCAAGCTGGAGCTCATGGAGACGACTTCCTTATTGAAAAAGGAAGAGATGACTCCCAGGTTGGGAGGGAGCACTGAAAATATTAATGAGGACATTCATTTTCAAGATTGAAAAACAATCCATCTTGGATAGATTCTTTCTTGTTCGGAAAGTGGATTGAGATTTCTGATGGACAACAATTTCCCATTATGGTTAACATGAGAAATGGTCCAGATTGTTGATGTATCATAAACAGTGACTTCCCATTGTGGTTAACATGGGGAGTGGTCTAGGGCATTCTCTCTTCTTGAGGGTTACTCAAGAAGACTGGCCCACCTCACCGGACAATGATTTCTCATTGTGGTTAACATGAGGAATGGTCCGTTTTGGAGGTTGATACAAGACAATCTTTTCTTCTTGTGGTTAACAAAGGAAATGGTCTGGATAGTCATTCCTTAGGGTTTATACATTCTCTACAGGGTGCACTTTGATTAGTGTAGGAGGAATGGCCCAGGGTGGGGAATGGTCCAGGCTCAACAATCAAGGACATGCATTCCTTGGGGTTTATACATTCTCTCCAGGGTGCACTTTGATTAGTGTAGGAGGAATGGCCCAGGGTGGGGAATGGTCCAGGCTCAGCAATCAGGGACAGGCATTCCTTAGGGTTTATACATTCTCTCTAGGGTGCACTTTGATTAGTGTAGGAAGAATGGCCCAGGGTGGGGAATGGTCCAGGTTCAGAAGACAAGACAGTTATTCTTCCTTGCTTAAGAAGAATAGTCTAGATATCTCATTGTTCTACTCAGAGGGTAGATATTCTTTCATATCTCACAGATGTGAGTGAAAGATTGGCCCAGATGATTCAATTTATATCATAACATTGTTTCTGTGCAGGTTTCTATCAGATGTTTGTTATGAAGATTGTATGACAGTAGATGTAGACTACAACGGTGGATATGTTCGACTGTTCGTGACTATATGTTGTTGATCAAGTACTTGTGTGTTACTTGGTGTGGTAGTGTACCATTGGATTGTAGTTATGTACTACTATGGATAGACACAGTTGTGTTCTATTTTTTTTCTGATTGCCTTGACGGCTATCAACAGTTTATTGGAAATAATCATCAGCCAAATGAATGATGAACATAGATTTTTCAGACAGAAAATGGTTCGCAACATTTACTCTTCTAGATTAGAAAAATGGCTCTTGTATCACTATGTGGAGTGAGCATCATGTCTGATTACTCAGATAGAGTATGGTTCCAAGAGATGATGCGGTTGATGATGATGATGGTGGTCATGATTCAGTCATGAGATAGTCTATACAACTATGTTGATGCTACCGGGTGAATGGTATGTTTTGTGCTCAAGACCATTACCTATAATACCTCCCTAGCTAGGAGTGAGTGTTAATATTATGGTAGCTTCGGGAGGTATGAACCTCTATTGTGACGTATGACAAGATTAGAATATTCCGAAAGGAAGCAAATAAGTAAAGGAAACCCTAGACGAGATGTCAGCTGCAAAAATATAATTAATATGAATTAATTAGTACCCAGAAGGAGAAGTCGGCCCTAGTAAGTCTGCCAGATTACTATAAATACAGGGTGCTAGTTCTCATTTGTCACATTCTTAGAATTGCAGAGAGAGCCAGTTCTGCGCAGTGCAGTTGCAGTCTTGTGCGTAGGTGTGGAGGAGAGTTGTTGGTGCAGCTGTTGCAGCTAGCAGTTACGTTTTAGCTTGGACTATCTTTTGGCTAGGGTTTGGACTATCTGATCAGCTCTTGTTAGTGTGCTATCCTTGGGGAAAGGTGCACTACCCTTTGTTTAGCTATCTAGCCTAGGGTTTGCTTCTGGAATGATTTTCTATCAAGGTTAAGGTGCTTGGAGTGTGGCTTCAACCTATGGTTGGGTGACAAGGGTATTGTCAATGGTAAAACGAGCACACAATCTTTCATATTCTAATAGGATCCACATGCACAACATGATCATCCATAATATATCCTAGATATTGAATTATTTGTATGTGGAATGATCATTTCTCTAGGTTGGCATATAACTTATGTTTCCATAGGGTGCTTAACACTTGTTGAATGTGCTTCAAGCTCTTCCTAAATTTTATTGAAGATGAGGATGTCATCCAAGTATATCACCACAAAATTCCCTAATGGAGTGTATGTCGACAGGGCGAACCTAGCCCACGTGGCCAGACCAAAGCCTAACACGACAGGTGAATACTAGAGTGGATTGGAAATGATACAGGGGCAAGTGGTGAGTATGTTGTTTGTCCTCAAAGATCGTTCTTGATGAAGGACATGATGGTTGGAAGGTGGTGCAAAGTTGAGGGTATAATGAAGAAGCATGCGAACAGAAGGAAAGGGTCGAGCGACAATACTCTACATTCATTTTTAGTGATGCCGAAGTCTTTAGAAGGGAAATGGATCCATCACGGTGGTTATGGATCTAGTGTGAAGGTTGGTACTGGATGTGTATCCATGATGGCGCACAAGCTAAGAAACATAGGAAGGGGGGTAGTTATTAAGAGAACTCCTGAAGGAGATGGGGATATGTGGGTCATCGTTCTGATTTTGCATTTGGTTTTTTCGATCGTCGGTATGGGGAGAGAACAATCTAGAAAAATTCCTATGTTTGCAGTCAGTCTGTGGGGGGGTTTGTCTCTCTGGTTGAACTGTCTCTGGCATGGTTCTCCTTGGGAGAAAGAAGGGTAAATTTCTTAGGGGAGGGAGGCATGATAAAGAAGCATATACTTCTCAGGGCCCAACAAATTCCATGCGGGCAGTTACGGAAGATTGGGCGGTCGAGAAAAGGTTTGTTGAGCTGTGTTCTGAAGAAAAAAATAAGGGAAGCAGAGGAGTTTGATGAGTAGGTTTGACAATATAGGAAGGAGATGTATGACATAAAGGTTTTGGACGAAGTTGAATATTGGGTTGAAGACCCTTTCTAGAGTAGAACTAGGGAAACCAAATATTTCAGGCTTGTGGAAACTTATTGGATAGTGAAGGCTATTATGGGACGGGCCTGACATAGGATGAGGAGAGAACAAGTAGACCTCATCCATGCCATACATATCCTTGAGGGGAAGTTTGAAATGTTATGTTGGTCACAACATGGCATCAGTTTCAGAGTTACCTCGGTTTCTTGGAAGCATGAGATAAATTGTAATAATGTTCTTCCTAGTCCCCTGAGATTGATAAGTTTCCCCATAGATGTTGACGAGGAACATAAGGATGCTACTAGGATTGCACGAGAAGCTGGCTCATCCCCAAGCAAGGTCCTCCCTACGAAGGAAGAGCCAGATTAACTGGTATTTTGTTTATGTTGTATGAGGTTGTCTTTATAGTCTTTTTGTTTAAATTGGCTCTTAGCCTTGATTATAGGAAACAAATAATTCTTCTTAGTTAGGTCTATATATGGCCACAGGGCTCATGGTCTAGAACTTTGGTTATATCTCTGTTTTGCTTTGATACTCCGTGAAGATTGATATGAAAACAATGTGATTTTTTGGGGGAATTTGGGTTTGATTTCCATCTAAGGAAGACCCATTTTTGGGGGGAATTTGGGTTTGATTTCCATCTAAGGAAGACCCCCTTGTACCAGTCTATATCTTTTTGTGAATATAATAATATTGTATGATCTTTTTAGCTTAAAAAAAGTATATGACTACAAAAGAATTGGTGAATGGCTACAAAATATCATCCATCATCCTCTTGAATGTTGCTAGTGCATTAGTCAATATGAAAAGCATGGCCAACCACTCAAGCTTTGAACTTGAAGATTGTCTTCCACACATTAGTTGGCTCGATTGACATTAGAAGATAGCTTGACTTAAAATAAAACTTGTTGGAAAACTTGGTGCCTTTCATCTAATCGAACAAATCATCAATCGAGAGGATGGGGTACTAGTTTTTTACTGTGATTTTGTTCAAGGCTCTATAGTCTATAAAGAGTCACCATGTCCCATCCTTCTTCTAAACCGACCACGTTCCTCGAGATATACATGGCCATCAAGCATATATACCATATGTATGTGCATTCTAACACATATCCAATAAGTGAAAGAACAAGACAAATATGGCATGAACCGAAGTTTAGAATATAGCAACCTCATAGTAGTTGGTTTAAGTACATCACGAGTATGACCAAACAATTTTATGCCATTTTAATTAATTCTAAAAAATATTGTACTTGAACTTTGCTATGATGTTGGGCATTGAAATGTAGGTTTAATCTATTAAGGCCTTGATACTAGTTATATGTGGTCGAGATATTGGTTAAGGAGGGGAGTAAGGATTTGTTAGCTCTAGGTTGTTTTTATACTTAGAAAGAAAATGGCATGGAAACCCAAAATACATGGTTATTTTTCAGGGAAAATTTTAGGGATCCATAATTATCTTAAAGTATAGAAACCTTCACGAATCTTACTAATTCCTAAAATTCCAACTATAAAATGTTTCAGGGTATCTTTTAAAACATATTCAAATTTCTAAGGATTTTATATAGTTTCTAGATTTTTTTTTTCCCTTTTTTAAGGTAAAATATTTTTATCTTATAAAATTTGGACTAATCATTTTAGAAAAAAATAGAATTATAAAATTTTGTTTTGAAAACAAAACATGAAAAATTAATTCATGACAAAATTTAACCCCTGAAATTTTTCTTAATATTTTTGTAAATGGATGATTAACATACACAACTTCTTTTAATAATATAAACTTTTGATTTTCTTCCGATTAATACTAAAATTAAATTCTAACTAATTAAAGAGATTTATTTTAATAGACCCTACTACCATGTTTAAAATATATTATTAAAATGTACTAATACTTTTGTGTCATAAAGTTAATGCTTACCTGACCTTACGAAGTACACTAGGTAGAAAGTTTATAGTTACCTAGCATGAAACAAACACCTTTACGAAGTACACAAGAAAAAACCCACAAAAGACATGACCTAGCATGAAACAAACACCTTTACGTGACGTGACAAGGAATCAAAGACACGCAGGCTTACGTGGCATCCATATCTCCACGCTGACCATGATGTGACAGGTCTACCTAGTCAGCATGAAAAGCACCAGCTTTTAAAAACACGAAGGTAAGCATTCTCAAGATTGTGCCCGGGATGTCAAGAAACATATAATGATGAGGTGGACATCCACCACATTCCTTAGTTTTACCAGGGTTTTATGTGAGGGTGATAATGACTACGGTGATAGCTATTGGAAACTAAACATTATTCAACCCTTTAAAAATTTTGAATAATGACGATCCCATCTAATCCCCGACCATCCGTCAACTTCCTAATCCCACATTCAGACTGATTTTCGTCCCACCAACCGTGCCAAATATTCATCGGTCGTGAATCACATATCCTCTTTGAACACCCTGAATAAGCTGCCATTAAACTCGCACACGAGCACCCAAGAACGCTGATAAATGCCAAGCAATCTACATCTCTTATTGATACAACTTTAGAGCTTTCACAACGAGATTCGACACCAACTTTAGCATTAGAGTTGTCATTATCAGACTCTTCAACACCAACATCAGAGTTTTTGGTAGCAACATACTCTTCAACAACGACTACATGGTCTACATCCTCCACATATCAACATCCTCAACATCATGATCCAAGACAACGTTGTCTTCCTTTTACGTATCCTCAACCTTTTGTCAGTTCCTCTTCTTTTAACTCATTGATGAAGAGGCATATACGACAACATCTTGGCAAGGTACCAACTCCGGGAATTGTTTGTGGTTGGCTTGATGATTGGTCATGGAAACATTTGAGCAATTGTTTGAGGACATCTTACAGATGTGTTTCATCCATGATACATGGGAACCATTTTCATTGCTCTTGATTTAACTGATTATGTCGCCTCTATAGTTCCATTCACCACTATTTTGATGACTTTTATGGTGTTTGCTTCTATGTTTTGGAAGCACGCTGACTAGCCCTACCATCTTGGTGTAAGATAGTGCCTTAATGTTTGGAAAGATTAGATTTTTGTCAACTGGTATCAGCGAAACCATTTCAGCTTCAACACACTCATTGAAACAAATTATGATTTGTCATCATCAGATCATGCTTCATTGACTTGTCATTTTTTGGGGGTTTTGGAGACTGTCTACCTGCCACATGGTGGATCTCATTTGTTCTTTTCTTCTTTTGATACATTGTCTTTGAGGGGGGGGGGTTGTTCTCACGTGGTTTTCCCTCTTTCCTCATTTTTATTCAGTGATCATTAGTTACATTGTACATGACTACCTAATATGGCTTAGTTGTCAAGACTCATTTTTTACTCCATAGTGATGTTCACGGGGGGTGTTGGAGAAATTTATATTTTCAACGTGCTAGTTCAGTGGGAGTTAACTGACTAGTTCTATTTTAGAATTTATATTTAGACCATCACTATTATGCATGCATGCATTCCTAAGGAAAGCTATCTGCTTGATTGTTTTTCTTAATTATAGAATGTTTTTCCCTATATATGAATGTATTCCACTCATTCATTGTATCATATTGATCATCATTGTATCAATAATCATGCATTGATCTGCTCATTGGAGTAGTGCGAATATATTTTCTCATTCTTCCAAATTGAATCTCTCTTCCTTTCTTGATAAGCTTTATTTTTACTTGCTTTAGCTAGATCTCTTGTGTAGGTTTTGATGAAACATCGACAGTAGCCGCCAAAGGTAAAGGGAGTTGTTGGGCTACAATCAACCACCAGCCGACAATAGAGCCAAGGGCCAGTAGGGTTGTAACATCCGCATGAGCCATGGGTTAGTGGGTAGTCGCCAGCAAGGCTAGGGAAACCGTTGGGCAACCCCATATAAGCTCGGGAATCCACAGAGAGACCTCAGGAAATAGCAGAAGGATGTGATAAACTTCAGGAAATAGGTACAAGCAGTGGGCAGTGGATTTCGGGCAGGGATCCAACCAACCAAAGATTAGTTTTGTGCTAAGCACAGAAATTTTTAGTTTTCGTGCCTAAATGACCAGGCACATTTTCAACAGTTTGTGTTCCTATTAATATTTTTTATTTGGATATGGACGTAGTATGTTTGAGGACAAGTTGGAGGGTGCACCTATCTTCGTCCCTTGGAAGGTGAGGGTCAAAAGGGTTCTCATGGAGAACATGTTGTGGGATTTTGTTAACACAAAGGTGACTCCACTAATGGATCCAAAGGACCTGGCTGCCCATGAGTTGAAGGAAGTGAAATCCAAGAGGATCATCTTAGATGCGGTGAAAAATCATTTGATCCTTCACATATCCGAGAAGAAGTAAGCCAGGGAAATGTATATAACTCCAACAAACCTTTTTCAGATCAATAATACAAACATGAAGATGGTGTTGAGGGAAAAGCTCAAAGACACCAAGATGACCAAATAAGATACAATGACCAATTATCTCACCAAGATCACTCGGGTATGTGATCAATTGGCAGTTGTTAGAGAAGTTGTGTCAGACGAGGAGTTGGTGAGGATGGTCATGAATGGTTTCTCTAAGCCATGGTCCCCATTCATTAAGGACATCGTAGCACGAGAGAATTTTCCCAAGTTTGGTAGGATATGGGATGATTTCATCCAAGAGGAGATTTATGAGGAATCTCTAGTTTGCCAACAGGTTGGTGATGATGAGAATCTAGCCCTTTCTAGTCAGGCAAGGAGGAGCAAGGGGAATACATGTGAAAAGTCAACTCCACCGGATCGAAAAAAGAAGGATATGAGCAAAGTCAAATTCTTTGTGTGCCATTAGAGTGGCCATTATGCTTTAGGGTGTCCAAAACAAAAGAAAGGAAAAAGTAAGTCTCAACAGGTAGCACCATCTACATAAGCTCAAGTCAAGGAGTTTGTTGAGAAGTTCAAGAGGGAATTCTTGTTAGTCCCTTGTATTTTTGGCATAGATTTTGTGTCAGACAACTACTTCCAGATCGGTTTTGTGTCTAAAATGTGTAAGTCATCCTTAATGTTAGAAAAATAGGTGTGCTCATTTCACCATGGACAATATAACAATATTGTCACCCAACCATAGGCCGAAGCCACCCCCGAGCACCTTAACCTTGACAGAGAATAATTATGGAAGCAAACCATAGGCCTTGTTAGCACTAGGAGCCACCTTCAGATTGCATGGAAGGCAATCCCAGTACCCATCAAGTTATAAGTGAATGTAAGGGTGTTTAAAGTGTCAAATGGAAAAAGACTCAAGTGATAATGTTCTAACTCAGATAATAGGGCTAGCATACACCAACAATTAAGGTCTTGGCTAATTTCAATCAGTTGTTTGGGAATAAGTATGAATAGAGGGAAAACTTGACTGAGAGAATTGTAGGGGTTGCTGTAAACATCAGGTCAACAAGAGCCTAAGGAGGAAAGATTCTTAACACAAGATCTTCTTGAACTAAGAAACTAAGGAAGCTAAATAAACATCACGATAACATAATGATCAAACATCCATCATAACATCACCACAATCATATATGCGAATCATTCAAAGCATGAACATTTAGCATCAGAAGCAAATAGACTGAAAGAGAAGTTGATTTCTATTAGTCAAAAAGTCTTAAGTCCAGTACATCACTAGATCACAGTTACTTCATCAAAATATTACAGTATATGGGAGCCTTGCTCAACCATCTGAACCTACAAAAGCAAATGATCTATCTATTTATAACAAAAGGGAGGCAACAGCTAGAGGTACGAGCTGGCCCCCTTCCCTTGAAAAACTCTAAACATTTATTTGCTCTAACAACTTATCTAACCATTTTTGCTATAAAACAGGAAAATGTTGGTGACTGATCCAACTGAAATTCAAACTGAATTGATTCCATTTTGTTGCACAGCTTCTTGTTTGCCATGTGTCCTTCAAGGCATGTGGTTGTCTTCATAATGCCAGCTACTGCTTCTCCATCCTTCTTCATCATCAATTTATCCAAAAGTTGTTAGCTTGGTCCTCCTAGATCCCTGGTCTTCATTGACAGCTTTCTTGGGTAGGAAAACTGGGTAGCGCACTACAAGGAGAAAAGGTAGCACCTGTAGGTAGCGTCATTGTGCTACATATGTTTACAGACTCTACTCTCTGTGCAATATTAGGTAGCGCATGTAGGTAGCACCTCTATGCCAACCTTTGCCCTCTGTGAAATATTCGGTAGAGTCATTAGGTAGCGCCTCTGTGTTGCGCATGTGTGCCAATTATTTGCTCTCTGTGAAATATTAGGTAGTGCCATTGGGTAGTGCCTCTTATGCCTCATCTGTGTGTAGGTTTTGGTAGCATTACAAAAATGCAGTGCCGTCAATCCTTGAACATGTGCAGAGTAGTTTATGGTTTTTCATGATGACAAAACCGTTTTAATCAAGAGCCTTGACTGCACAATAGGTAGTGCCTTCTACCAATGAGGAAACTAGCACTTTAGCAAAAACCCAAAACCCAAATAGTTAAGCGTTTAGAATCCTGTATAGATGGCAGAGATAATATTTGAATATTGGTTAACCCTCCCAAAAAGATGCATCCTCAAAAATAAGACTTACCCTTACCAGCTATTTTGTCATTTTGACACTTAACCTCATACTCTTTCTAGTAGAAAGAGGATCTTCAATTGACACAATAGACTTCTTCTTCTTAGCATTGACAGTCTTCTTTGGTGTAGTTGTGCTCTCCTTAGTTGTTGGTTTGTCATCTTCAATGGCAACTTCAACCAACACCTGTAGATTTCTTTGGGATACCTCATCTTGAAAATGCTTCAGCTCTGCCTTTAGCTTACTGTTCTGAGATTGGAAGCCTCTATTCTGTCTGTAGAGATTCCTTAGTTGTCTGTGAAGGGGTTGGGCCCTCCTTGCTGCAAATCTTGCCAATTCAAGGGTGTGACTGTAACCATCCATGAGCTCTTTCATCTGAGCCAAGTTGACCTTATCTTCTGCTTTAAGATGAGCGATTTCTTTTCTTGCATCTCTAAGCTACTTTATAAGTCTTTTGTAGGTTTGACTGTCAGGAGGAACAATGGCATGTACAGTCTCACTGGGATTTTTCTCAGACTCCTCTTCCTCCTACATGGGAAGTGGCTTGTCTACCTCATCAGGTTCCTTGATGACTTCACTTTTATTCTTCTTTCTCATCACATGGATTTCGTCTTTTCTTTCAATAGGTTTTGCGATGCCTTTCTCAGAGGTTTCATCTTTTCTCTCCAAAGGTCTTTTAGTACCTTTATCCTTACCCTTTTGTATAGGGGTTTCTTGTTTCCCTTCAGTAGGCTGAGAACTACCTTTACCCTTCTTCCTCTGAATAAGGGTTTCTGATTTTTCCTCCACAAGATTTTCAATGCTCTTACCCTTCTTCTTTTGAATAGGGGGCTCAGGTAAGGACTGCTCTTTGAAAACCTCCTTAGGAATTGATGACCTTGTGAAAGGTCTTTTACCTTTGATTTCAACTGCTGGAGGAGAAGAGGGAAAGAGGAGCTTCTTCCCTTTCTTGGATGCAACTTTGGTAGAAGAAGGCACCTCTTCTAACCCTGGTGGAGGAGGTGGTGAAAAATCTCTGTGTGGAGAAGGACAAACTTCCTCCTCAGCCTCTATGACCTGCTTGTTGATATCTAGAACTTGAATAGGGGTTCTTCCCTTTCTGTTCCTACTGGTCCCTGCTTTAGAAGTACTGGTGGGTGACAAAGGAATTGCCTTCTGTGATTGAGGAGTTGGTGCTAGATTCAACTTGAAATGAGAGGTAACCACAAAATATTCCCATGAAATCTCTTTCTTACCCAATTCCTCAGAGACTAGCATTCAGATTAATCTAGAGTGGAAAAGGCTAGAATCCACATCCTTAGATTTGGCTTGAATCCTATCTGACATTTTACCTATGCTTTTAACAGGTAATAGGGAATATTCATCTCAACCTTACCAGTAAAATGCAGCAACAACCTTATGTGGTAATGGTACAATGTGTTAAATCTCCTTTCACAAGTAAAATATCTCTGTATGATCTTCCATAATCTGTCAAACTGTTCAACCAATTGACTTCTGGGCATACTCTTAGACAATTCATTGGCTTGATATTCAGGTTTAAAGAGATCCTTAACAAAGGCTGTACACAAAACCATGGCCTTGAACCACTTTTCACTTGTAATGGGGATCCCTGTTGCAGCTGAGATAGAGTCTTTGGTTACCTCAAATTCCAAATCTCCAACCTTGGTTTTCCTGCCATCAAAATGTAATGCAAACTCTTTTGCTACCTCTGGGTGGCTTATCTGCATGTTCTGACAAAAAGAGAGGCACCCTACTCTCTGAAAGGCCTCTCTTGCCATTGGCTCTGTATCAAAAAGATGCATGTCCACCGGTTCTGTCCTAACTATCTTGCCTCCTTTGTGTGCCTTCTTCGATTTAGGGGTCTCCATGACTCAGAATGAGGGCTCTTGAAAGGATTAAGGGATGGTAATGATCAAGAAGGCTTAGAATGGGGTTTCAAATATACAAGGCTAACCCTATGCAACTAAGTAAAACGTTTTATTTCAAGATGAAAGGAGGCAGGGGAAGCAGCGAGAGGTTAAGCAACGCCTCTGGCTAGCGCAATGCATATGCAGAGGATAGACTAGTCAAGAGCTTGCAACTTCAATGGCTAAGGAAGACAACAATAATCTAACTCATATACGGGCCATGAGGTTTACAAGTCTGAAAAAGAGAGGGGGTGATGCTATCATACAAAGATGGATCCTTTACCATTGTGCAAACTTAGCAAACCAAAACCCGAGCACAAACTTCCTGTAAAAGTTTAATATGTAGAGGAGGCAACACAGGATACCTGTGGAGTAGACACCTATTGAGATATTCAACGCAATCTTAGGATGAAATTTGAGAGAACTTCAGCCCTGGAATCTTTCTCAACATCAGATTTGGTTGACATGCGGTCGCCTGATCAGAACTTACGAATTTGTGCAGCGCAACATTGTCGAGTCTTTCAAATTAGAAACCATTACCAAAGCTCATAAATGCAAGATCTTTGAAGGCATCTTTAACCGACTTCTAGCACTGAAAACAAGGAACATGACATCAGTCGTGGCAATCACGGATCGAGGTGGAAGTGCGATGAACGTGATAGGCGCTACAGAACTACCTGATGAGTAGGCAGCGCATCCACTTCAAAATGTGATTAGAAAGGTAAGCGAGGACGTTGAGGTATGCCTATGTGGTCATGAGTGAGGGAGAGGAGTGTCACATCAATGTAGTCAAGGGAGGGATCGACCTAAAGACAAATCATGAAGGGGACCAAAATAAAACATGAGCTAGAAATGGTTTAAGGATCAAAAATCAATTTGAGGATCAAATTAGAGCTAAGACTAAAAAACTTTAATCATCCAAGGGGTCCTACCAATCATAAATTTTAAAGGGGTTGAGACCTTAAAAGAAAAAAATAAAATAAAATCTAAGGCTTAAAAAAGGATTGCAAACAAACTAAAAAGACACAAGGCAATTTAGTGTGATAGCAGGCCTAATAACCAATCAAGGTAGTGTATCGCTCTCCAGAGCTATTGTACCAAGCAGAGAGTCCAAACCATAACCAAGAGAAAGTTCAAGCCTAAAAACGAAAATACAAGTTGCAGTAGTTGCAGTTACAACTACTCTCCAGAATTGCGCACTTACTAAATTTATGCAGTGCACACTAAATTTCTGCAGTTGCGAGCCGTGTGTGTCCAAATGAGTTGTGGAACCCTGTATTTATACTACTCTTTCTTAGCTGTCTAGGCCGACTTCTTTTTCTAGAGGCTAAAAACTCAATATTAATTATTTTCTTTAGTCGACTTGTCTTCTAGGGTTATGTTCAATGCTTTAGGGTTTCTTCTTGCTTCCTAGAATATTCTAGTCTTGTCAAGGTTACACGTGGAGGTTTAATACCTCCCACAACTACCATAATATCAACACTCCCCCCTTGCTAGGGAGGTATTTAAAGGTAATGGTCTTGAGCACAAACATACCATTCAACCAGTAGCATCATCATATCCACACAGGTTATCTCATGATCAAATCACGAGCATCATTGTCACTATCAATATCATCTGATAACATCAACTGTATCATCTCTCATAGCCATACTCCATCTAAGTAATGAAGCATGATGTTGAATAAGTCACTCACTCCACAGAGTGATACAAGAACCATTCTTCTAATCCAGACATATATCATAGAAGAATAACTATTCCAACAGATGTTGGAAGCCACGCCATGGCTACAAGGACTATTCTTCTAATACAGACATACGTCCTAGAAGAATAAATGTCCTGGACCATTTTTCACATCGAGAATGTATGTCCACCAGTACATTGACTATCCATCTAGTTGATAATCATTTCCAACACTATTGATAGTCTTCATGGCAGTCAAAACAATGTCATTCAATAAAACACAACCGTGTCTATCCATAGTAGTACACAACTACTATCCAATGGTACACAATCACACCAAGTAGCACACGACTACTTAATCAATGATGCATAGTCACAACTAGTGGAACACATCCACCACAGTAGCATACATCTACTGTCCAAGACATACAGTCTCCACAACAATCATATCATTTGATATCAACCTGCATAAAACAATATCATGATATAAACTAAGTCAGTTGGGCCATTATTCCACTCACATTTATGAGATCTGGAAGAGCATCTACCCTCAGAAAGTAAAACATCAGCCATGGTTTATCTGGACTATTCTTCTCAAGCATAGAAGAATAATTGTCCATGATTTCTGAGCTTGGAACATTCACCTAACTGGGCCATTCCTTCGGCACTAATCATAGTGGAACCTGGAGAGAATGAGTCTTCCCTAGGGAATGCATGTCCCCAATTGTTGAACCTAGACCATTCACCTAACTGGGCCATTCCTCCAACACTAATTAGAGTGCAACCTGGAGAGCATGAGTCTGCCCTAGGGAATGACTGTCTGAACCATTTCCTAATGGAAATGACTGTCCTGCACCAACCTCCAAAATGAACCATTCTTTGAAACTGCAAAAAATTGTGAACTTCGAAAGAATGTTTGCCTGACGAGGCGAACCATTCTACTTGGCCACTTATCAGAGTGACTGCCAAGAAGAATGATTGTCCTAGACCATTCCCCCACACTGGCCACAAGGGGAATCATTTTCTATGGTACATCAACAATCTATTGGACCATTTTCATTATTAAAATGATTGTTCGATCTGGACCATTTTCTGAACCGTCAGAAATCTCAAGCCACTTTCTGAACTAGAAAGGAACTGCACATCCTGGACCATTTTTTGAACTAAAAAAAATGGTTGTCCATAAATCAATAACATATCAGTGCTCCCTCCCAACCTGGGAGTAATCTCTTCCTTTTTCAATAAGGAAGTTGTCTGCACAAGCCCCAACTTGTTTCTTAAGTACGCAAACTTTTCATCTTGTATAGAGGATTTACCAAAATATCTATTATCTGCTCATCGGTGGAGATATATTGGAGAACCACTTCTCTCTTTTGGACTTTATCACAGAGAATATAATGCTTGATCTCAATGTACTTCGGTTTGTCATGGAACACTAGATTTCTCTTAAGGCTTCACATCGCTCTGATCATTACAATATATCATGGTTGAATTCAACACTTTTGTTTCCTGCTAGCTCATGACATCGTGGCAAAGCTCAAACTGAAACATATCCAAGTAGCACTTCTTTTGTCATCATGAGAGTTTGTCATGGATTAGCAATCCATCACCCCAAACTTTTGAGTAACCATTCTGATACTCTATTTTTGTCGTAGAAGGTTTTCACCACGCTTATGTTGTATATACGATACTCTGCATCACGTTGTTTGAATCGATACAAGGTCTTCTTATATATGCATACATGGGTCTCTTTTTGGTATAAGCTTCTTTCTCAATTTGCTTTATTTGGGAAGAACAGTCTTTTATATGTAAATTCCAATCCATGGATACTATAGTAGGTATATCTGGTTTACTTGAACGAGTTGTCGTCATAGTCTTTTCCCTTCTTTCGGAAGAACTTCTAAATCTCGCAATTCTTCCCTCTCACAAGTCTTTTTCACATTTTCTTACATACATTGTTCTTTATCATAACTTCCATTTCTTCTGCTTGATTGCTTCTAGTGGGTTCAAACCAAGCTAATATTTTTTGTGATTCTTGGTATAATAATTGGTTGATCTGGCTTTTCTTTCTTTCTTGCAATCTTCATGCTCTTCCTCATGTTTCTCTTTAGCTCTTGGGTCCATGGAGTCTTCTATAGATTCCATGCCCTGAAGATTCCAACTTCTTCCTTTCATCATAGGTTCATGGATGTAGATGGACAACCAATGATACTTTAAGGCTTCTTTTCGAAAAAGACTTTTTCTAAAGTCAAACTGAACACGTGTTGCTTATCATGGTTGTTATTTTCAATGGGAACATGGACAGATACTTCATAATCCTCAATGGATCATATCATTTAGGATTAGATCCCTCCCAATCCTTGCTTCATACATGAATGCATGTCTTCTTTTGGAATTCTATAATAACCTCCCTCCATCTAAGAGAGTCGACGCTTATGTATGCATCCTTATTGCCTTTTGCAAAGTGTCACAAGTCTTTTTCTAATTTCCTCTTGATTGTTGACTTCTTTTTGTTTTGACTTCTTCTCGGTCTCTTCAAGTTTGATTATGATTTCAGCTTATCTGGCAATGGTTACTTGTATAATAGCTTCCACAAGAATTGTTACCAAAGATTGTCAACATACTTCATCTTTTCATGTGTATTGCTTGACTTGTAGTCATCGTGATAGCAATCCTTATCTTTTTGTTCTTCCGTAGGTATTGTTTCCCTTGAACATCTTATCTTCTAAGAAATAGATATACATGATATGTACAGGAACTATGTAAACATGGTATGTACATGAACTTTGAAGAATATTGTTACCTTGACTTAGAAGAAGAAGTTTGCTTCATCCTACTTAGCTTTCTTTGAGGATTCCTTTGACAATTGTTGCTTTGTGTGTTTCCTTCCTTTTCTTTAACTCCGGACAGTGATTTTTGTAGTGACCATATCTTCGATAGTTGAAGCAATGTATTTTTGACATATCCTTTTCTTGATTTGGTTTCTTCCTCAAGCCAAACTTCTTATTCCTGAAATTCTTGAACTTTGTTGTGAAGGCTTGATCTTCGTATTTATTTTGGGATTTATTTTTTAGTGTTAATCCTTGATCCTTCTTGTGCACAACAAGTCCAAACTTCTTCAAATGTGGTATACTCCTTTCTTGTGTTCATGCTTGCGGAAAATGCATCCCATGTCTTGGGAAGGCCATTGAGTACTATATTTACCAGTTCCTTTTCTGAAATGATTTCTTCAACAACTTGTAGTTGATCTCTTAATTGAGAGATTATTACAAAGTATGATGTTATGTTGTCATCATCATTCATTTTCACGTCATTGAGCTCATTCTTCATAATCATTACTTGTCCAATGTTTTTGACTGAGAAGAGGTTAATTAAGGCATCATACATCTTCTTAGATGAGTCAAGATGAGAGATGTAGGGTATCAAGTGGTATTTTACAGAGTCCACTATGGTACTCATGGAATTGATTTCATTGCCCTTGAACTTCTTCATAATTGCAATGTTATGAGGTTCCTTCTCTTTTCCTTCTTCAAATTATGGTTCCATGATCTTTCCTTTAACGATATACAACACTTTATTCTTGGTAAGAATGAGGTCAATCCTTGTCTTGCATGCTCTGAAGTTAGAAGCCCCTCCTAACTTGTTTTCTGACTTCATAGAGTAAGTCATGACTGCTTTGACTTGGTCAACCTTTGAATTTGACTTGGTCAATCTTTGACTTTGACCAAAAACTCAAACTTGATGTCTTAGCTTGTTGAGAGTATCAGGAGGTGCGCTAGGTTAGGGCACACTAGGTTATCCAGAAATTAGATCAATCTCTTCACTTAAGGTGCCTCAACCAGAGGGTTAGGGTTTCGTTGTTGCAACAAAAACTTTGACTGCAACTGCAATTGTAACTGAGCAAATCCTCCCAATCTATCTTCCAGTGGTTAAATTGTCCGAAGATAGTGTGGGCCCATAACCTGTTAGAAAAATAGGTGTGATCGTTTCACCATAGACAATATAACAATATTGTCACCCAACCATAAGCCGAAGCCACCCCCGAGCACCTTAACCTTGACAGAGAATAATTTCAGAAGAAAACCCTAAGCCTAATAGCCAATCAAGGTAGTGTATCACTCTCCGGAGATAGTGTACCTAGTAGAGAGTCCAAACCATAAATAAGAGAAAGTCCAAGCCTAAAACCGAAAATACAAGTTGCAGTAGTTGCAACTGCAGTTACTCTCTAGACTTGTGTACTTACTAAATTTCTGCAGTACGCACTAAATTTCTACAGTTGTGAGTTGTGTGTGTCCAAATGAGCTTTGGCATCCTGTATTTATACTGCTCTTTCTTAGCTGTCTGGGCCGACTTCGGCTAAAAACTCAATATTAATTATTTTCCTTAGCCGACTTGTTTTCTAGGGTTATGTTCAATGCTTTAGGGTTTCTTCTTGCTTCCTAGAATATTCTAGTCTTGTCAGGATTACATGTGGAGGTTTAATACTTCCCATGGCTACCATAATATCAACACTTAATACCTCTCAGAACTTAGGAGATTCACTTTAATACAACGATTATTAAAGTGAATGTTATTTTGTAGTTAATGGAGTTTAATTTAAGTCAAATGCCTAAGTATTTGGCAATATTAGTGAGTTAAATTAAATCCTAACCTTTATATCATAAAGTGAAGGTGAGATATAATCTCAACCATTAATAACTTTGAAGATATAGGGTTTTGGATTTAGGGTAAACTCAAGATTGTAAAAGGAAACCTAAGTGAGAGGAGGAGACACACACAAAGTGAGAAGTGAGATCTCATTGTATTGGATGGAGAATGACTTCCATCCAAGTGTGCAGAGGCAGGGTCGAAGGAAAGGAGCAAATGAACAACAAAGGAGTAGCAACTATGTGTGATAGGATAAACTATTTTTCCGTTTTGTATTATTCCTTGGGCGGGCCAGTATCATAGGACGAGAGCCCATATTTTATATTAATAAAATCATCACAGTAATAGTTTTCCCTTAGGGGTTTTTCCAAGGGTATTTACCCAAAAAATTATGTGTGCGAATGTGTATGATTTCCTATCTGTGCTTCCATTGATTTATTTGCTTAGATCATTAAAACTCAGTCGCGCTTTTATTCAGTTATTACAACAAGGGTTTACTAAGAAGTAATTTGTTGGGTGTTGGGTTGCCAAAAATTTAACAGTTGGGACAACCCAACATATAGAGTGGTACTTGGGCCAAAATTAGTTAAGGAGATGGAAGAGTAGATGGTTAAAATTAAACAGAATTTGAAGGCAACACAAGATAGACAAAAGAGTTATGTAGATAAGAACATGACAACCATAGAATTTAAAGTGGAAGAGCATGTATTTTTGAAAGTTAAGCCCAAGAAGATCTCATTGAAGTTGGACAGTTGTACCAAGCTAGCAACTAGATTTTGTGGTCCATTTGAGATATTGGACATAATAGGGCCACTTGCATTGCATGCTTCCATGAATGTGCATAATGTATTTCATGTATCTTTGTTGAAAAAGTATGTGCATGGTCCTATATTGGACAGGAAGGTCAAGGTGCTCCAAAATTGAGCCATAAGATTGGTAAAGGTTCAATGGACCTATTACGGCCCCGAAGACGCTACATGGGAGCATGAAGATACCATGTAGGAAGAGTACTCACAATTTTTTGAATATTTTTTATTATACATTTGTATATAATGCACTAAGGAGAGTGCCAAAATAAGCGGGAGGGGAATCTAATACCTTGCTTTTGAGTCCCCAAATTAATTATGTATTATTGTTTATTTGATGAAAGGATGGGGTGCCTATAAAGTTGAAAGGCCAAAGATCCTATCAATGTAATTCTTTGAATATTAGTAATAAAAATGCATTGTTGGCTACAAGTCATACACATATAGAGTTATAGGGGGCTATGATTCTACAAGAGAGTGTGTAGCACCCATGTTTCCCCCAACTTGTAGTTAATCATTAATTAGGATTACTATGTTGTGGCATAGGAACATTGTAAATGTATCATTGTTTAATTTCCAATAATTGACTGTGGGGGTGAAGCCTTGAAAGTGCTAGCCATGATATCACTAGAGGAAAGAATGTGAGAACAATAAGAGAACAATTAATAAGAAAAGGACAGGTGGTTGAACCCTCAACCATCCCCATGAATGGAAGCATGGTCCAGCTGCAGAAGGTCAGCCCGAAGTACCACAGGGTCTTGCGGATCTAGAACGAACCAGTGGTTCCTTTCTGACAGAAGGAACAAGATAGGAGGAATGTGCGTGCAAGGCACACAAGAGGATATGAAGAGAGGAGTGGAGAATGCGAGGAACATGCAAGCAACAAAGAACGAGCTGAAGGCCACAAGATTGATGCAAAGAAAGCATCTAATATACCTCATCGAGGTCATGATAGAGAGGGAGATCTCTGAGAGTATGCAGAGAATGAGACCCGAGCAAAAGGTTGCGAGCTTGATGCTGAGGAAGCATCTGATAAACCTCGCAGAAGATGTGAAAGAGAAAGGATCGATGAGAATTGGCATAAATTCCCTTGTGATATCATGGCTTGGCACGTGGGTGCACAGAGTGCTAAGAATGAATGCCTCTGATCCTATGGTTGGGTGGAAGGACGAACACCCACAGTCAGTTAGTTGGCCATCACCTTTAATAGATAAGTAATCTTATATCCTATGTGTTTAAGTGGTAACTGTGAATTGGGGTTGGATATTCTATGAATGTTGCAAGGATGGACATATTTGCTTAATGGTTATACTGTATCCCTTCAATTCTTCCTAATTGTGTATCTAAGAAAATAAGAAATTCATGGGCCTATTTACGTAAATGATTGCGCCTTGTGGTGGCTCAAGTTAAAATAAATGAACTGTGAATTGTTGACTTTGGGCATAACCTCACGTGCGCATACCGACTATCCTAGTCATTCTGAAGGAAGGGGTCAGTCAATCTTGGGAGAGGTAGTGCATGTGTGCACAGAGCCTCTGCGAGGTGGGCAAAGATTGAGAACCCCCCCTTAAGTTCCAGAGTTGATAAATGAGCGTAAGAGGTGCGCGAAGGATTTCTCTAAGCGTTAAGTTAAGGAGAATTAGCACAAAATACTTAAGTATTCAAGGAGATGAAATAACTCGGGTAGAATAGTGAGTTTTGAGCCCCTACAGGAGAGATCCTTTTGTTTGAAAGACAAATGGATGAGATTAGTTCGGGAGGAGTCGAAGTTCTTCACGATCGTCGGATTTGGAGAAGGAACACGAGTGTTAACCCTTCGAGCCATTCAGACTTTGTGGGTATGAAAAATTGAGTATATTCATTGCACAGGAGGTGAATCTCCCGAAGTCCTGAAGTAAATCTGGGTCGTAGATCTGTAGATTCCTGGGAACTATCCCGACCGTCGGATCTACGTTATAGTCAGCCCGACGTTGATAACTTCTAGAGGAGAGAGGTTTGGTAATACCAAAACCCTAGAAGTCATGAATTTCATGTGGACCATCGATCTAAGGATCCTTCAGGATTCCTCATGATCATTCGATCGTGGGGACGCGAGTATTAACGTCGAGATCATGTGGGAGCCCATGTGTCGAGTGACGGGGTTTCCAAGTGTCCCTCTCGGAGTGGCACACATTGGGACCCAAGGGACCCTTAAACGGAAGTTACAAGCCGTAAATCTTCGAGGTCGCGTAGATATCCTCAAACCGTTAGATTAAGGCCGTGGTCAACTTGACGCTGACCGATTCCGGGATAAAAGAGGAGCTTGCATCGCAAAACTCCCGAAGAGTTGAAGTAGATCTTATCCGTCGAGATCATGTGGGAGCCCATGTGTCGAGTGATGGGGTTTCCAAGTGTCCCTCTCGGAGTGGCACACATTGGGACCCAAGGGACCCTTAAACGGAAGTTACAAGCCGTAAATCTTCGGGGTCGCGTAGATATCCTCAAACCGTCAGATTGAGGCCGTGGTCAACCTGACGCTGACCGATTCCGGGATAAAAGAAGACCTTGCATCGCAAAACTCCTGAAGAGTTGAAGTAGATCTTAGCCATCCAAGGGAGAGGGATCAGGTGTCATCAGATCCTATACTCTAGGAGGACCAAAGTGTGAAGACACAAGGATTTTCGAAGGCCGGAGTCCTGAAGTCATCCTAGTCATCCGTTGGAAGAGACGCATGGCAGAAGATATGCCATTTTGGAGGAAGTCACTTCGGGGAAAAGGGGATGTGTTGGATAAGAACTTCCGAAGTCCGGAGAGACGAAGTTCATCTGAGTTGTTCGATAGCTGAGGACATGTGTCAGCATATCTTCCATTTCAAAAGATAGCCACTTTGGAGAAAAGGGGATGTGTTGGATAAGAATTTCCAAAGGTCGGAGAGCTGAAGTTCATCTGAGTCATCCGACAGCTGAGGACAAGTGTCAGCAAATCTTCCATTTTGGAAGATATCAACTTCAGAGAAAAGTGGGGTCACGCGAGTTAAGAACTCCCGAACATCGAAGTCCCGAAGTAGATCACGATCGTTGATCGGGGGAGACACGTGGTGCATGATCTGTAACTCCGGGTACAAAGTACTTTGGAGGTGAAAGGTGTTGGAGTGTTTGAAACTCTCGAACACTGAAGTCTCGAAATATATCACGATCGTTGATCGGGGGAGACATGTGGCGCTTGATATGTAACTCCGGTTACATAGTACTTCAGAGGAGAAAGGCGTTGGAGTGTTAAAAAATCCCGAATGATGAAGTCCCGAAGTAGATCACAGTCGTTGATTAGGGAAGCATGGCGCACGATCTGTAACTCCAGGTACAGAGTACTTCGAAGGAGAAAGGCGTTGGAGTGTTCGAAACTCCCGAACGCCGAAGTCCCGAAGTAGATCACAAACATTGATAAGGGGAGACGCGTGGTGCTCGATCTATAACCCTGGGTACATAGTACTTCGGAGGAAAAAGGCATTGGAGTGTTCGAAACTACCGAACGTCGAAGTCCCAAAGTAGATTATAACCGTTGATCACAAGGGACATGTGGCACTGGATTTATAACTCCGGGTATGGAGTACTTCAGGGAGAAAATCCTTGGGAGCGTTCAAAACTCCCGAATGCCAAAGTCCCGAAGTCAATCAGAGCCGTCAAAATCTCTGAGGACACTCGACGTCAGATTGTGAACTTCAGAGATTTGCCGCTCCGGAGGATTCGCACGGTGGTTGTCTTGGCGCCTGTTGTATTGGCATCTGGTCATAGCCTGCGGTCATGTGTGAGTATAGATGGATGGAAGAACCTGAATAACTTTAGAGAGGCTACCTGTCAGCTCTGAGTTCAGTTCAAAGCATGAAGAGCGTGGCTGGAAAGCTATGAAAGAGCATAATGGGATAGAAAACCTCGAATGAGTGTTTTGATTCTCCTAAGAAGAGTGAAATTTTACAGAGGGGGTTAAAGGGGCTAAGTCTTTTTATTATATTTTATTCACCCATTTTGGATTTAGTTGGGAAAAGTGGTTACATGAGATTCTTGGGGAGGCCATGTGTTGCATTATTTCATGTAATTATATAAACCATGTGTTTGGTCATTTGGGGGTTCGCCATTCATTTTTACTTCGTTCTCCATTCATTCTTGCTCACTCTTGTTCTTGGTTTGGCATGGAAAAAAAATTTGGGGAATAGAGCCATTGCTAGTTGGTTGTAAGTAATCGCTGATTATTCTAGCAAGGAATTGATGGCCATATGCATGAGAATGTTGAGAATTGTGAAATAATTGTCCACAACTGAGAATCCTTGGAGTTTCCAGCATTAATATTTTCTACTTATAACACTGGAGCCTTAGAAAGAAGTGGAACAACCTAAGGGACTGCATTGCAAAGAAGGGGGGGGTCATTTCTTTGGGTTGTGCAGGTCAAGGGGGAAAGAGAGTTGGTAAACTAGGATTGTTGTGTGGTTGAGAAAATTGTGAGAACTTGTTAGCTAATTGTTGTGTGTTTTAGAGTCGACCTAGGACTCGTCCTTTTGGATTCATAGCCTTGGCTCATGGGTGGAATGTTGTAGAGAGTTTATGTGCAACATAGCCTAAGGTTGGGTGGAACGTCTGACATATGTATCCAGTTGGTGAAGCTATTCATCAAAGATAATTTATTTGTGTATTTATTTCAATTTTGTTGTGTTAATAATTTATTTATTATTATATCTTGCATGAGCATAAGATTAAAGCACGCTTTCTTGGATTAATACATGAGCTTGTTTATGTTCATGTGCATGTTACACATTTCATCAGTTTTGATTTCCGCTGCATGTTTCTTTATTATTAAAGAAAAATAACAGAAATTTGGAATGCACCTAAGAAGATGAATTTAGCGATACCCGACAGATGGGTACATCACAGTGTGCTAGAGGCATATGATTATGATACATATGCAGATGCACATGGTTGACTTGAAAGAGAGCATGTTATGGTTGAGGTGTACTATTCTTTAATGAAGAATAAGAGTTGGGACTTGGTTTCCTGACCACAAGGAAATGATGTAGTGAAATGTTGATGGGTCTATAAGGCTAAATTCACATTCATAGGTGTTGTTGAGAGGCATAACACTCAACTAATAGTTAAAGGTTTTTCTCAGCTTGAAGGTATCAACTACACTGACACCTTTTCCCTTGTTGCAAAAACGAATTATGTTATGGTTATTCTTTCACTTGTTGGCCATTTTGGATGGGAGATACATCAAAGGGATGTCAAGGGTGCTTTCTTATATGGTGATCTTACTAAGGAGATTTACATGGAGCAACCTCTAGATATTGAAATTGAAGTAATCCTTACATAGATTGAAGCAAGGCCCCATCACATGGTATGAGAAGATCAATAGGTTCTTTCTTAGTAATGGTTTCAAACATTGTGAATTTGATACATCATTTATTTTTTACATGTGAATGATGATACTATGATAGTCTCACTTTATGTTGATAATTTAGTCATTATTGGAAATAGTGCTAACTTATTTTGGGTTTGAAGAAACAACTAACAAATATGTTTGAATGAATCACCTTAGTTTGTTGCATTTCTTATTGGGCGTCCAAGTTTTGCAAATGGATGAATTTATCTTCATTTCCAACCTAAATATGTTTTGGATTTAATACAAAGGCTCAATATGGAAGACTCTAAGCCATGTGTTACACCATATCAATATTGAATGAAGCTAACTAAGGAGTGTGATTCTCCGACATTCAATGCTACTCTCTATAGACAACTTGTTGGTAGCCTCATTTATTTGACACATGATTGACTTTATATATCTTTGTTGTTAGTGCAGTCTCTAGGTTCATGCAAGATTTGAATGAGAGCTACTTGAACGGTGTAAATAGGATTGTTCACTATAGCAAGGTACGTAGCTTGGTATAAAGTATTTCACCGAGAATGTGGACTAGTTGGTCAGTTATACTGATTTTGATTGGATTAGAGATGAAGATGGCATGAAGTCAAATTCAGGTTATTTGTTTCATCTTGCAAGAAAAAAAATGTTGTTTCCTTATCAACAACATAAACTAAATATAGAGGTGTAGTTAATGTTGGCGCAAAGCTGGCAATATAGATTCACAACCTAATGAACGAGGTTAGATTTCCTTTTGGGAAGTTGACTATAGTATATTGTGACAATAGAAGTGCAATTCAAGTTGTTGATCACCTTGTTGTTCATGATAAGATGAAGCATGCAAAGCTTCATGCCCATTATTTGAGATAGTCAGTACAAGAGAAATTTTTGTCTCTTGTCTATTGTAGGATAGATGATCAGGTTACTTGTATTTTTACTAAGCCATTAACATAAGATCGATTTGTGAAAGTTTAGAATATGTCTGGGCTTTAGGAAGCTATCCTTATGAGGGGGGCTATAAAGATAATTCCACCCCATGAATCTTTATAGAGTTGTGTTGATAGGGGGGTGTTGGAACACCAAGATCATCCCATCTTGGATCCTTTGAAGATGGTCAATTTAATCCTATCAATCGTTGAAGCTCAAATGGGATGTCAATTGGGCAATGGACTAGTCGGTCGAACTAACTAATTGTGTTCTCAACTATGGTGATTGGTGTGCAGGTTGAAGCAGAAAAGCAAGAGATTTGGGCTCACCTACATTGATCAATGTTGACTATCTCTTCCTTATCTTATGGGAGTTGGTTATATATAAATGATCCTATTTATCGATCTATCACACAATATGATGTGTTGATTATTCATTACCTATGTTGAGCTATGCTCACTATTGCGTTGGTGCTATAATGGTGTCTATCGATACCACCTCTTCTTGGAATTCATTGTTCTTCACCCTTGCAATTCCTTGGTTCTCCAATAGTTATGATGGAAACCCTACTTCTTTATAATCCTAGAGTTATACACTCTGAGGATATGTACAATCATTTTGTTGACCACCTTTGTTTGTCCATCGATCTAGGGGTGGAAGGTAATCGATTTGGTCATCTTGGTGTCCATCATGGACCAAATGATGGACTAGAAGATACTTAGGAACATGTTCTCCCTATCAGAAACAATGGTCTTTGGTAATGAGAAGTAATCCTATAAAACATGCTTAAATAAGAGCTTAGTTGTGCCTTCTGCTTTGACACTCTTCTTGCAGGATAGAAGATCAATCAAAAAGTTCCACAAAACAACAATCATTACCATGCTTCATTGAGGGCATAGTTGACATCAAATCCATGGACATTGAATCCTAAGGCTTCTTGGGAGTGGGAAAAGGAGTATACAACCCATGCTTCTTAATTGCAGGTTTAACAATGGTACTTTTTATATATCTACTCGCATCTTATTGAAGCTTTGGTAGTAGAAGTAATTTTGTAGCACTGCCATTGTCTTCTCCATGTCAAATTTCCCTACCATCAAATTATAATGCTCCTCCTATATCATTTTCTCACACTTTACTAAAGGAACACATAGATGGCCCAAATGGCACAAAATCTTACTTATAGGTGAAAATAAAAAACTTGTTTACCTACGACTAATCCTAGTATGTAGCAATGAAATCAAGATTGTTTCCATACAATTGAGGCCACTATGATGTTTTGTGTCCATAAGAATTGAGGATTATGGTTAGTGACTCAAATGAAGGTTGGATTAGGTAGTTTGTAATTCATCCATCATTTCCCTTCTTGTTCTTGTTGCTCAAGTGGAATTGTTGAAGGTATGTGGATTAATTATGATATGAGTCATTTTGCAACGCCCCGAGGCTTTATAAATTGTAGAGTCATGTGGTCACTATGGGTGATTTTTTTCTTTCCCATAATATAATGCTTCAACCATCAATGGGCTTGGATAATGGATTAAAAATCTTTCCATAAGTGGGGTATTGTGATCTGTGTGAGCTGTGTCAGAAAGTATCTTCTTGTGATAGGTTGCTAGATACCATGTTGAATGAGCACTACACCAATGGAAAAATATGAGGAATTTGTCTCGATTTCAAATAGTTGTTGTAGATTTGGTAGAATGTGCACCAACATTCAACATGCAATGCTTCAGCTCCACAAATTCTTTCTGTTATGCCTCGATCCAAACAAATTTAGCCTTATCTCCAGCCTTAATCAATTGGATCATAGCTAAGCTATATGAAATAACTTCAACATGAACCCATAACAAAAGTTAGCAAGGTCTAGGAAGCTATGAATCTCCATTAGTGCCTTCAGGGATGGATAATCAATAATGATTGGATCTTGGATGGATCCACATGCACAACATGATCGTTCATAATATATCCTAGATATTGAATTATTTGTACGTGGAATGATCATTTCTCTAGGTGGGCATATAACTTATGTTTCCATAGGGTGCTTAACACTTGTTGAATGTGCTTCAAGCTCTTCCTAAATTTTATTGAAGATGAGGATGCCATCCAAGTATATCACCACAAAATTCCCTAATGGAGTGTATGTCTACAGGAAGAACCTAGCCCACGTGTCCAGACCAAAGCCCGACACGATAGGTGAATACTGGAGTGGATTGGACATGATAGAGGGCCAAGTGGTGAGTATGTTGTTTGTCCTTGGATCTCGTTCTGGATGAAGGACATGATGGTTGGAAGGTGGTGCAGAGTTGAGGGTATAATAAAGAAGCATGCGAACAAAAGGAAAGGGCCGAGCGACAATACTCTACATTCATTTTTAGTGATGCTGAAGTCTTTGGAAGGGAAATGGAGCCATCATGGTGGTTATGGCTCTAGTGTGAAGGTTGGTACTGGATGTGTATCCATGATGGGACACAAGCTAAGCAACATAGGAAGAGAGATAGTTAATAAGATAACTCATGAAGGCGATGGGGATGCGTGGGTCATCGTTCTGATTTTGCGTTTGGTTTTTTCGACTGTTGGTATGGGGAGAGAACAATCTAGAAAAATTTCTATGTTTGCACTCAGTCCGTGGGGGGTTTGTCTCTCTGGTTGAACTGTCTCTGGAATGGTTCTCCTTGGGAGCAAGAAGGGTAAAGTTCATAAGGGAGGGAGGCATGATAAAGAAGCATCTACTTCTCAAGGCTCGACCTTTAACCCCTAAGTTCACCCCTCTAGATTTCCTATCATTGGTATGGTTTAATGGATCACAAGGTAAGTAAAAAAGTATGCAAGTGTCAAGCGAGTGGGATGGAGCTCCAAGGATAAAACTCACCTGGAGCAATACAAGTCCATTAATGGAGAAACTTAATTTTATACCTTCTGCATTTATTCTCATTTGGTGCAATGGGATTATATCACTCGAGTGCTTAGTGAATATGAAAGCCTATGGGGTGTTTCATGGAGCGTTGGGTTCTTTTTCTTGGCAGTGTTTTGGTTCATATTTGGAGTGTAATTATCTGGTTGGTCGAGTGGGAAGACTTTGTTCACATGCCAACATGGTTTTGTCCTTCTGCGTCTTGGGCAAAAGTCCGACCCTCTTGGTCTTTTCTCTTATGGTGTAGTAGAACTGTTGTTTTCGTCCAGACTCTCTCAGGTATTTTTGTATAGTGTTGGGTTGTTAGGAGTTTGGTATTTTGGTATTGTTTGTGGAGGGAGGGGCCTAGGAAATCCTTTCCCAACCCCTCGGTTTGGATCGTTGTCTCTATCACCCCCTTTGCTTCTTGTCCTGGTTGCGTCAAGCAACTGTGGTTTTGTTGCCTTGAACCATTGTGGTCTTCCCCCTTGGAAACATGTTGGTTGGTTCTGTTTAGTGACTCGACTTTGTTGGGTAATTGTGGTTTTGCCTTTCTAGTGCTAGCTAGTTTGTGGGTCGATTTCTTTAGTGAGACACATAACTTTCTCTCCTAGTCTATCCTTTCGCCATGGTGAAGTTGATTGGAGTTGGTGGCCTTGTTTTGTCTCAATTCCCCTCAACTTTCACAAGAGTGTTTTCAGTCCTTCCCTGGACACTTTGGTTTCCTTAAATCTTTACAAAAAACAAAGGTTACCTTTTTGCATTTGGAGCTTTATGGATCCTCGAGATCTCAGGGGTATTTGCAAGGTCTTGAGGAGGCATGAAGAGACTTTGTTGAGCAATGGAATCTCTCTTAGATCTTTCTCCATAATTATACACAATTTGGAAAAGAAACATCAAGAACTATATGACAAGATAATGAGCACTATGGGATAATATGGAGAGAAAATTGCAGAAATTAAAGTAGAGTGTTACAAGTTAAGGTGTTCTGTTCAATATATAAGCAATGAATCTATTCTGTAATCCACGACTTAGTAGTCTACAAGACAGGTGGAGGAGAAAGCTAATGTGGAGGAACTTGGACAACAACTCAAGGACCCAATGGAAGTAGACCAACATTCCATTCCCCCATAATTAAATTTGCAACAACAAACCTCTTAAATGTTTTGTAAATCCATGTGTTTTGAATGTCTTTTATAGACAATATACATGCCATGTTTCAGTGGTTACAGTAAGGTCGAGAATTAAAGTTTTAGATGATAGAAAAAATCTCATGGTGCAAAACTTTTTGAAAAAGCATGTCAACTTCCTCTATCATATTTTACCATTTTTAACCACTTTTTAATACAGATATTCTCCATATATATATAATACATACAAATTTAATTAAAATAAGTAAATTAATTATTTTTTAACAATAATAATAAAGTAAGGTGTTGTATAAGAGCATTCAAATTGCTTCATTTTTAATGAGAGTAGTTTTTAGCATGTGTTAAAGCTCCAAACAAAGTTATTATATTTGGCAAATAAAAGATAAGATCCAATATTTTTTTTTACATCTAATAATAAAAGTTATTAATAAAATAATACGATGTACTAAATAATATAAAAAATAAATATAAAATAATAATCTATTTTTAAGTTAACCATAAAAGGTAGACATTAATTTTTTTTTTTGGATTTAAATTTATTAATTTTAAAGAAGAAACACATATTCTTAATCATTAAACTCACTCAAATTGTATGAAAAAAAATAGAAATCTATTTTTTTTTTATTAAAATAATATAATATATTAAATAATAAATTTAATAAATTTTTTCTTTTAAAATAATTTGTATTTAATTTTTTTATTATTATTTTCAATATCTATTAATTATGAGAGTAATTTATGTTTAAATTTCTTTTTATTATTTTTAATAGTTATTAGTCCCTGCCAAAGGCTTGGGACTATAGCAATGAGTTGTCCTTTGACTATTTATTAGTTTATTGTTGATTTTAAATTTATGTGCTATACACAATGTGTAACTTTGGAAATCAATATATGTATTTTTTTTAATAATAAAAAAAAATATTTTTCTAAAATTTAATTGGCTAATATCTTTGAAGTGTTATTGCAGGCTTCAAGTCATTCAATGTATAAAATTGATTACACAATTAATGAATTGACAGTTTGACAAGGAATGAAGTAAGCATGCTATTAGGACCTTGCAAAAATCTTATGTCTTATTATTATATGGCATACTATTTATTAAGACCCTGCAAAAATCTTATCTCTTATTATTATTATATGGCATACAGTGCCTGAGGAGCCATTTTATATTAATTGAGTACGGGAAAACTTAAGGAGCCCTTTTATATTTTTTTTTGTTTGTTAATTTGTGTGGGACCTGTTGGCTACGCGATTGACCTGTGGCTTGAGAAACCATGACTCAGGGGCATCTAAGTCGAGGATCGCACCGCCACACCAACCCTTAACATGGTTGGATTTTTTGTCCCCGCAGGTTTCGAACCGGTGACTTTAACATCACAGAGTGGCTTAACAACACACTCCGTCACTGACTGTCCTACACCTCGGGGACCAAGGAGCCCTTTTATATTAATTGAGGAGCCATTTTATATTAGTTGGCCCCCACAGTGACCGTAAAAAAGTCAAATCCTTACGCCATGCTTTTTTTCCGTGATATATTTTATCTAGAATATGTTATTATTTAGGGGTAACGGTAGCCAAGGTAGAAAGTTCTTTGCCCGAGAATCAATCAATTTTGATGTAGTAGTTCAGTCAATTGTGGGGTAGCAATTTGAATGTTTAATAAATTTATTTTTGGTTTTCTAAATTTTATTTTTTATTTTTAAAAAATAGCAATTTTTTTAAATCACATTTTTAATATATAAATAGATTTAATTTGATGAAAATTTGTAGGGTTTTTAACCATTCATATCTATTGAAATTAGTAAAAATCATTAAATATTTTAAATGTTAACATTCATATAATACTAGCTTAACTTAAAAACAATAATTTTATTAATTAAAAAATTATAATATTAATAAAAATAATTCAATTTTATATTAATTGAATAAAAAGTTTTATTCATATATTGCTAGTTGAACTTAAAAACAATAATTTAATTAATTAAAAAATTGTAGTATTAATAAAAATTATAATTAAATTTTATATTAATTCAATAAAAAGTTTTGTGGTCTTACATTGTGTACCACGGGCAATGAGTCCTGCCCCCAAAAATAATATCTAATATCTTGCACTGCGGAAGCCCCTATATACTTAAAACTCCCCTTCTTAATTTAATATTAAAGTTCACAATTGATTGGGCTTGGGGAATGACGTGGATACTTAGTAGGTTAGTGTCTCGACAATAATGTAGGTATTTTGTTGTTTAGCATTAAAATTTAGTGTTTTGGTTAAAAAATTATCTTTATAAATAAAAAAATTAAAAAGATGAATAGTTCCTGATTCATAAATATATAATAGTTTTGAAAATGTTAAAAAAACTACTATTATCTTTGGAACATAAAGATACCTCATCATTAATATAAAAAATAGTATTAATATAAAGTTATTTTAATTTTTTTAATATAATAGAACTAATTTAAGTTATTAATATATTAAGTTTCATTGTTCAACATGTATTTCCCAACTAACTAGACAAGGATTGCATTGCCATGCAACCCTTGTTTTGAATGTTTTCAAAGAATGAAAGATTTTTCAATATTAAATATTTCCATATGTGCTAGTGTCCCAAGCGTTTTTTAGCATGCTATTTTTGCATTCAAAATAGTATTTTAAACAATAGAAAATAATGATTTCATGTAGATTTACTTTGCCCCATTTGACAAAAAAAAGAAGTAGAACACTTAGACAACGCTCAATTAAATTAATCTAATTCCATATTAATAAATAAATAATATTTACTAGCAAAAGTAAATAAATAATATTTACTAGCTAAAATAGAGTAAGTGTATGATTTAGTTAAAATAAATAAATAATAAATAATATTTACTAGCAAGAATAAGGTAAGTGTATGATTGGTGTTATATTGGACTTGTTATAATATTAAATAATAATGATTATCAATTTCTAAGCTAATCTCTAAACTTATCATTCTAAACTTGCAAAAGGTAAGAACTAAACTGCCATGCAGCCCTTGTTATATTTAGAGTCCAATAAATATATATTAATTTAAATATTTAAAATTTTAAGTTTCTTTTCAACTCTTTCTACCTTAAATCCGAACTAAAATGAAACTATACTAATTTAAATTTCCAAAAGTCTAATATATACATATCACTGAATTTAAATATCCAGATCACTGAATTTTGTGCATAATTAATTAAGCATTTTTGGTAAAACAAAATCGAAAAGGTCCAATAACCGCGAAAAACACACCAAGACGTTGACCGTTTATCTTACTGTGGGTTAAGGCTATTGGCCGTCCCATTTAAGGCCGTGCTTTGCATCAGAGACTGAAGGTTTGGTACGGCTTAGATTCTACACAGAAAGAAATTTACTCATGGCTAATCAGCATTCCATCTGCAGATCCCTTGTCGGTTCCTAATATTTATAGTGTCTTTGAATTTCTACTCCGTACTGTGCAAGATTGCATTATCCATTGCCCCTTTTATAAAATATGTTGGTCCTGTATCTGGGCCCTCTTCCGATACTCCATATAACACTGAATACATGTTTTGTCCGGCATCCTTCTTGCGGGTCTATCCGAGAGTCATCATTCCATTGCTGCAGCTGATGATGCTGCATGATATTTTTATTTTTAACCAGAAACCCCATTTTGGGGATAACCATTTGCCTCAATCATCCTGTTTCTTGCACTCTGATTGTGGGTTACCTTCTTTTACAATTGGGTTCTCCTCTTTCTGAACTCCTTTCCCGTCACGAATGCTCCATTACCTTCTGTACCTCTCATCTCTTTCTTTCAGCCCTGATTAGGGCCATGACCTTATTCTACAAGTCTAACCATGATTTAATTTTTTGGTATGCTGTATAAATCATTTCTTCCAGAAGTTCTAGGTCCTGTGCAGGACTTGTCTTTTTTATTAGCATTTGGGGTCTCTGCATAATAAGCATTCTCTTGTGGGTATCTCCCCTTTTATTAGCATCTGGGGTCTCTGCATAGTAATAATTCTCTGGTGGGTATCTCCCCTTTTACTAGCATCTGGGGTCTATGCATATTAGTCATTCTCTTGTGGGTCCGTGCGGTTGTCGTTTCTTTCTCAATGCCTATATAGGCTGTGGTCTGATTCAATGTACATTAATTTAACTTCTCTGTTTTCTCCTGTACTTTTTAGTAATGCACAGTAATATCCGCATTTAGTACTTTTATCGTTGCACAGGTTTTATGATGAACGTGGGCAATCTGCAGTCTGCTATAATAAGAATTCGTTATGTCCTGTTGATTTTCTGGTTTGTGTGGATTTCATTCTTACTATTGGATGCTTTGGAGTGGGAATCTTGATGCTTTCCTGCGTATTCATGCTCCTGCTTCATTGACTTTATAACTCTGTATGTGCCCTAAAACTTGGATTAGGCCTAAAACTGTCTATTATGCAATGACAAGAAGCTCCCCAGACCCTCCCGCATCGTCAACACGTGCAAGCTCCAGATGGAGTAGAAAGCAGGACATGGCATTTGAGGATGCTCTTGCGGTGTACGGCGAGGAATGTAAAGACCGATGGGAAAAGATTGCTGCAATTGTCCCTGGGAAGGATGCTGCAGAGATTAAATTTCATTATGAGCTCCTAGTTGAAGATATCGAGTGCATTGAAGCAGGGCGTATTCCTCTTCCTTTTTATGTTTCTTCTGGAGAAGGGAGTGCTGATCAAGCTGTGGAAATTCACGTTACTAAGAACAGATCACATTCTGCAAATTTTCACAGTGGTGATGTCAATCCAACAGAAAAGGGTGGCTCTAAGGCGGTCCAGGAGCGGCGCAAGGGAATTGCTTGGACTGAAGAAGAACACAGGTATGTCTTTTACTGTTTCAACATGTTTAGTTTATATTTTGATGGGCAGTTAACATCCATTCTCTGGCACACATCTCGATCTAAGCAATAGTTGTTGCGAAGTTAACATTTTATCTATTGCTAGGCACCAGTAGGGGCGATTACAACAGTACCTAGGAGGCACCGGTAGGTGCATCTTTAGCAATACCTATGGGCACTAGTAGGTACAATTACAATAGTATTGAGTAGCTCATAGTAGGTGCCCAGCCACAAGAATCGCATGGAACAGTAATAGGTTGGAATCACTATTTCAAAGTCCATAGTGGCACTTCACTTGCGAAACCTGGGCTTCTATCAGCCTGTGGAGCATGATATTACCTTGTTTCCTTCCCCTTTGGCTCTCGCTTCTCTCTCCATGATGCCTCGTTTAAATCTGTCATTCCTAGCGATGCTTCCAATATTTAATATTTTATTCAGTAAGACAGAATCCTTCCCCACAATTGCACAATCCCTTGGTATTTTTTGAGACAAATCTTGATATTTCTTTTGAGGAAGTAAATCTAGGGTTTGTGTTTTACATCAGTCAGGACTGCTCATTGCAATGTAGATTATATTGTTAGTTGATTCACATCAAGAAATGCAACAAGCAAGGATTTTAATTTTTGAGTAACTGGCCAAGCAGTTAAAGTAGCGGAAGTAGGAACAACTCCCATTAATGAAATAAGTCCGAGGGAAGTGTATCAATTCCTAGTCTCCATTGAATGTCATTAAGATCTATCCAACTGTAATATTATTCCAATTGGATCAATGAGCTATCAAACTGGAAATGGTAATTCAATGTAGAGGCTACTAAAGGAGTTCTAATATACAAATACAAAGTGTATACCATTGAATCATCTTATTTTCATATGGTGGAATATTAGGATTAAGAAACCTGCAGATACGGGAAGAATAATAATTATTGTTAACCATGGTATTTTGCTGATTATGGAATAGAAGAGACTAACTATCTTAATAAAATCCCATAGCTGACCTACACAAGGAAAGAGGAGGCTTTTGTGTGTTCATAAACCAGATTGACCATTATTGCTTTGAAATGGCTTCTTTATGCCTCATTTTAGCTACTCATGTCTGCATTTTTGTGCAATTCATAAAATAGGAGTGCCCACTGAATGCTAGGTAGGCCTTACTATCCTTTACAGTGAATTGTGGAGTCTAAGTAAGGACTAACAGGCAGAGCTCAACAACAGTGGAGTTATATGTGTTATAAAACTATCTTGGAGATGAGTTGTTGAAATTGTTGCTAGATAGTGTACTGACTAGTCATTTGTGGCTAAGCATCGCATGATGAGTATGAGCCTACTCACACCTTGTCAGTTGTTATGTATAGTTGCTTGACTGTCAGATTTGTTTTTTCATTTATTATGTAGAGACATGGGTTCTCCCCTAGCAGTTTTGACTTTCCTGCTTGCGAGCCACCATTTTCCTTATGTTATCTTATAAATAAAATGTGCTCCTTTGTAGTAGCTGCACCTTAGATTTAATCAGTTAGTCTGTGTCTTGTTGCGACATTTGTGGGGACATTAGTGCCTTAGAACATTGGACTGGGTGTTAAGAATGGTAAGCTTTAAGTGACTTGCTTAACTGGAGCCTTGTAAAGCTCATGTATTGCTAAAGAAGATTTTAGTGCTTAGTAGCATCCAAAGCATTCTATCAAATATCACTTTCTGGGTATTTTCTGTGTCCTGATGGAAGTATAAACTAGATCTCAACTGCCATATTAAGGTTTCTCCATTTGTGACTGAACACAATAAGGAATCTTCTTGTCTTTTATCTGCTGGTTGGACAATAATATCTCCCTCTCTGCCAAATTTTTCTTACCCCTCCCTCTCTTCTCATATACCTCTAAACTCATTCTCTCTCTTTCTCCATTCTGCACCTGTATATTGCTTCTCTCCCTCGTGATGCCCTCCTCCACACTTGACTCTCAGAGAGTCAGAACCATGTGCTTATGATGCCAATATCTCTTTCTTTGCACCTGTTATGTCCACGGATTGCAGTGAACAGGAAATATTGGATTTCATATAAAATCAAACCGCAAAAGCAGGTTAGATTGGAGAATGTGAATTACACGTGTGTGTGACGTGTATTTTTTTTCAAGGAAACCTTCGTGGAAAACCCTACGAGTACTTCCCCGTGATCCATGGATGGTAAATGGGGTAACCGTTGGCCCTGATTACAGGGCCTAACCCCAAGGGGATCAAGAGAGCTGAACCCATGACCAACAACAAGCAGGAAAGATCTCACATTTGGCTCTAGACCAATTGAACTAACCCTCGAGGCTGTGTGTAACATGTATATATGACATATATTATACACATGCATATATTATATATCATACATACTTTCGTTGCAGGGGATGCCTGTGGGTGTAATACCCTGATTTTGACCACTAGATTATTTTAGATTAAGTCATGTAATTTCAAAATGGTGTGGTTATTTGGATGGGTGTCAAGCCAGGAGGGCTGAGTTGTTATGATGTTGTAATGTACAATGTAAATATTATTTGTAGTTATTCCTGGCTCAGAGCCTGAGGCAAAGGCCCGACTAGTGAAAGGCTGTCCCACCTACCTTTGACTTATGTGTACCAAGCAAATCTGTCACATCCTTGGGTGGGAGGCATGCATGGAAAAATATATAATGTGTAAAATTCCCGGAAAAGCTCACTTCTTTCATTATTATTTCCCTCTCCCTTATGCTGAAAGAATGGGGTATGGTTTTCCATGGATGCCATTGCCTACAATCTGCACTAGCAAACTTGTGAGCTTGAGCACTGTATAAGCCTAGGGGTAGGCTAAGGCAGTTTAATGGCTGGCAGAAGACAAATTAGGTTCATTTCAGGGAGAATCCATGGCTGTAGAGTGAGAAGAGATACTGGGCAGTGTGTAAACCATAGTTTTTTTTTTTGACAAAAACGGTTAATGGTATATTAATAGAAAGGCAGTGGCTGAGCCACTGGTTCTGATACATTTTTGAGCAAAGCTCTACTTAGCCGAGTACCCTTCTGGAGACTACAAGGGCCTTCCAGTGAGGGGTTTTTTACAAATTTATTTACAGCCATGGCTTCTATACAAAATGCCATTCTTGCTGGGGTGCTGCCTTCTTCGATTTCTTGGCTTGAAGCTGATTTACTTCTCTGGTTCTTGGTTCCAATCACTGTTAAGCTTGGCCATTTTTTTCTTCAAGTTGGGTTATTCTGTCCTCAAACTCTTTCTTAGGATTCTTCAGTTCCTTATGCAGCTTGCCCAATTCTTCAGAAATCTCGAATTTGGTGGTAGTGTTATCGCCTTCCAGCTGCTCCATTCTCCTTCCAGCTTCCTCGTCCAGATTTTGGAGGAAGTCAAGTTGATATTGCAGCATCTGTTTCAGCTTTCCAAAGCTTCCTCCATCGCATTCAGCCTATCTTTTGTGGACGGCTTCGCTCCCGAACTGGACGCCATTCCTGCCTTTTGCGTTTCCTCTCTTCGATGCTTGCTGGGTTGCGTCCCTTTCGTTTTGCTGCTCGCTCCTTCTTGCTTGCCTCTTGCGATACGAAATCGTTGGGGAAGAGTTCCCCCTATCTTATGGCGCTTCCCCTTCTTCCTGCGTGTATCTTCTGTTCGATTTCCCTGGCTAGAGAGGTATGGGCGGTCTGCTGCTTGGTTCTCTCCCTTACCAGATTCACCTGCCTCATGAAGATTACGCTGTCCCATTTGTCCCCATGTCTTGTCCTGTAGTGCCCGCGAGGTGATGTTCTTTGGGTTTTGCCCCATCCCAGTCTGTCTTTGCTTTTCCAGCTCGTGCCTTTGAATTTTAGTGGCCTCTCTTCCTTGGCTCATGGCGCATCTGCTTTGGTCGTGGTTCCATTTAGGTGCATAGTTCCAGCATTGAGGTGGGCTCCCTTATTTGCCTCGGTGTCTGCTCTTTCATTTAATTTTCGCAAAACATGGTAAATTTTGAACGACCGGAGTTTCCTCAGAAGAAGGTGGATTTTGTCCAGGAGGTTGTTAAGTTTTGCATTTTGGAGTTTGGAGTGGTGGATCAAGGCTTTGATTACTAGCCCAGAGTCCCCGATTATCACCAGCTCTTGAATGTTGTTGTTGATTGCTTGATTAAGCCCTTGCCACAGTGCTAGGGCTTCGGCTCTGTTGTTGGTTTCGGTTCCCAGACCCCAAGTGAAGCTTAATAATGTTGAACCGTTTGGATTTTCAATTACCCCTCCTCCCCCTGCCAAGCCTGGGTTTCCTTTGGAGGCTCCATCAAAGAACAAAATGTGATTTTGCTCCTTTGATTTCCATATGTCAAATTCTTGTTCGTCTTTTCTAAGTTCCCAGGGATCATGGCCCGAGGAAATGGTTTTACCCTCATCAATGCTTTGAATTTTAAATTGGCCCAACCACTGTTCGTCTTCCTCCCCTGGTGCTCTGGATCGCTTGGACTGACTAAGGAAGGGGGTGCTTTCCCCTAGGAAGGCCTGGATTTTGGTTGCTACTTGGGCAGGGGTTCTTTTGCGCTCTCTGAAGAGTCTATTGTTTCCCTCCAGCCATAATTCCCATAAGATGAACTTGGGGAGCATTCTCCACAGAGAAAATCTCTGGCTGTTTTTTTTTGGCTGAAAAGGGAAGTTGGAGGCCCAATCTTGGAGTAGGTTACTGGTATCTTTAGGAATATCTACCCCTCTTTTCATTCCTAGTGTCCTCCTCTAGACTTCCTTGGGGAAATCATAGTTAATGAGGAGATGATCTATTGTTTCTTCTGAGTGACAGCAGAGCGAGCATCTATAGGGGCCTTCCCATCCCCTTTTCCTGAGGTTTTCTACCGTTAGGATGCTTTTGTGAGCCAGTGTCCAAGTGAACATGTCTATCTTTGGGATGGTTTTGGAGCTCCAAATCGCTTTCCAGATTCCTGGGTTTGGAGGGACAGTGGGGAGAGCTTTGATGAGGTGATACCCTGCTGCAGTCGTGTAGGCTCCTGAATTCGCTCCCCAGCCTCGTTTGTCTTTTCCCTTTTTCTTGAGGGGGGCTTTTCCTTGTAGGCAGAGCTTCAAGGCTTCCCATTCCTCTACTAATTCGGGCAGGTAGTTACCTATTCCCCATCCAAGCCACATTCCGTGCTGATCATTCCCCCAGATGGAGATGTCCCATAGAGAGGTTAATCTTTGAGTTTCCATCCACTTTCTAAGCCGTGTCAAATCTTGTCTCAACTCAAGAGGGGTGTCTCCCATAATTGAGTCCTGCCAGATTTTGGTTTTTTTCCCATTCCTTGGCACCCAAGTAAGGTTGGTTTTGAAGTGTGGCATTGACTTTTGACAAAGGGCGAAGATAGTGGAGCCTTTTTTCTCCGAACATGGGTGATCTATACATCTTTCCCTTGGCCCCCTGAAGTACTTTTTCCACAACACTGTTTTGCTCCATGTTGGCTTCCCTGTGACTAGATTCCAGAGTATCTTTGCCCCTAGTGCCAGGTTTTGTACCCGTGCGTTTTTGAAATTGAGTCCCCCTTCCAGGATAGGTCTAGAGATTTTCTCCCAGCTTAGGAGGTGAAGCTTTCTTCCTGTCTGTTTTCCCCCTTCCCATAGGAACCTTCTCTGCAATGTTTCGATTTTCTGAATGATTGGAGCAGGGGCTAAGAGCAGAGAACTTTGGTAAATTGGGATGCTAGCTAGGACTGCCTTGATGAGTACAACTTTTCCTGCTAGAGTTAACCAATTCGCTCCCTAGGATGATATCTTGTTCTTTATTTTTTCTATCAGCAAATTCCAATGAGAGGATCTTGGGGCAGTTTTAAAGATTGGAACTCCAAGATATTTGAAGGCCTCCCAATTGGTACTACCTTCGATTTCCAGAATCCTAGCGATTCCCAGCATTTCATTTGGCGTTACATTCCAGCCATAGATCTTACTCTTGGTGTAGCTTATGACACTGCCTGAAATTTCAGTGAACGTTTCCAGTTCAGTCTTGAATTTCCTTACTGTTTGCTGGCTCGCTCCTCCCAATAGCAGAGTATCATCCGCAAACTGGGCATGGTTTATGTCCTTTACCCCTGGCGCAATTCTTAATCCATGCAGGCTGTTGTGTTTCTGAGAGTGCTCCAACTGAAAGCTTAGAACTGAAGCCTGAATTGCATAAAGGAGGGGAGAGAGAGGGCAACCTTGCCTGAGTCCCCTGGTCGCTTGAAAGAACTTTGTTACCTTCCCATTCACAAGGGGGGCGATCCATGGATAGCCAATACAAGCTTGGATCCAACTTACAAAGTTTGGGGAGAACCCAAATTGTCTCATAACCTTATATAAAAAATTGTGTCTAACTCTATCAAAAGCATTTGCTAGGTCCAGTTTGATTATCATACCTTTGTCCTTCCGCCGGATACTTGAGTGAAGGGCCTCTTGAACCAAGATTATATTGTCAGCTATGTGCCTTCCTTTGATGAACCCTCCTTGATTTTCTGGAATAATCTGGGGGAGGATCTCTTTGATTCTGTTGGCTATGACCTTTGTAAGGATTTTGTAGTTAGTGTTGCAGAGAGAGATCGGTCGAAATCTGCTGAAATTAGCTGCTCCTTTTTCTTTTGGTATTAGAGCAAGAAAAGAAGAGTTCGTTCTACCTCCCAGTTTGCTGCTTGTTTGGGATTTCCGGATCATCTTTGTTAGGTCTGATTTTATTATGTCCCAGGAATGCTGATAGAAATGTGCTGTGAATCCATCCGGGCCTGGGGCCTTGTCAGGGTTCATCTGATCCAGTGCCTCCTTTATTTCCTGTTGCGAGACTTCATCGGTTAGCCTTTTTGTTAACGTCCTCCTTTATTTCCTTTGGGATGAGGGAGAGCAGATACTCGTTGGGGTCTATATCTGTCCTTTGCGATTTTGAATAAAGGGTTTTGAAGGTTTCCACCGCTTCTGCTTTAATTCTTTCTGGATCAGTGATTGTCTGATTTTGGATCTGGATTTCTGTTACTGTTTTAAAATGCTTTCTGGCCTCAGCTTGCTTATGGAAGTAGCTTGTGTTTTTGTCTCCAGCTTCTAACCAAAGACTTCTGGACTTCTACCTCCAATAGTTTTCTTCCTCCCGACAGGCTTTGTGCCATTGCCTTTGTAGATAGTCTTCTTGTTGAAGGCATTCTTGGGTGATTTCTTTATTTTCCATTTCTAGTTGGTGCGTTTCTAGTTGCTTTTGGGTTTCTTGACGAGCGTTGGTTGGGTTTGGCTGGCCTTTTGCCCAAGTTTTGAGTGCTGTCTTTAATCTCCTTAGTTTTTCTTCCCACACAAAGAAGGCTGATCCTTTTTCTGTGCCATTCCATATTGTGGTCACTATTTTCCGGAAGCCTTTGTCTTGGATCCAGGCTGGGCTAAATCTGAAAGGTATGGGTCCTTGGGCCTTGTCGCTTATAATTTCTAAGAGGATTGGCTTATGGTCTGAGACGCTGTGGGGGAGGATTGCAGATGTGGTATTGAGACCTAGCAACAGGTAGGAACTTTGTACAAGGAATTTGTCCGGTCTGGCGGCTATATGCCCCAGACCTACCCTTTTGTTTGACCACGTGTATCTTCCTTTGGTAGGCTTGACATCTTCTAGATCCCATTCTGACATTAGATCTTCTACCCACTCTCTTGCCGGGTCTCGCACAATGGAGCCTCCTTTCTTTTCTCCTTGAGCTAGGGTCACATTAAAATTCCCCCCAAGGATGATATTATCTAAATCATGTTGCTGCAAATAATCATTCAGAGTCTCCCAACACTGCTTCTTTTCCATTAAAATTTGCGGAACATAGATATTAAAAAGGCTTACTAGTCTATCAGTGGCCTTGTGTAGTAGTTTGGTGTGGATCCAGTGCATGCTTGTATCTGCGCTGATCAACTCGAATTTGCTGGTATTCCACAGGGTGCCTAGCCCGCCTGAGGCTCCCCTTGCATTTTCAGCGATTCCTTGGCTGCTTCTCCAAACGACCTGTGTTGCTTTGAGTAGATCTTGACTATCCATCTTGGTCTCTTGAAGGAGTATTATCTCTGTTTTCGAGGTTTTTATAATGTCCTTTAGTGCTTCTTCTTTTTTTTTGCTTCCGAAACCCCTACAGTTCCAGGAGCTGATTTTCATTAGTAACCTTGGGGGGAAGATTGGCCTCCTTGGGAGGCCTTGGAGTGCTTCCTTGTTTGCCTTACATTTATCAGTTGTCTGATTGTCGGCTGCGATCCTTTTAGGACGTCTCTATAGGTTTCCTTGTCTCTTTTTTTTTTTTTTTTATTTTCTACCTCTTCCTGTTTTTTTTGGCGTGACTCTAGTGTCGGTTGCGCCTTCGTCCTCACTTTCGGACGAGACCTCCCCTTCCTCTATGCCGGGGCTTGTTTCCTTTGTTGGGGAGGAGTTTCGTTGTTCTTCTTCTTCTGTTGGTCCTTGGTTCCCTCCGCCTTCCCGGGCTTGGTTTCCATTTGTTTCTTCCTTTTGGATCTCTTCTCGCCTATTTTCTTCTTCTTTTCCCTCCAAGTTTTCTTGGGCTAGAATTCTGAAGGAGTTCTCTTCTCCTTTGTCGGAGTGATTTCCTCGGTCCTTGTTTTGGATAGGGCTTCCTCTTTCGGTCCTTGGGCCTTTAGATTTGAATCTGGTTCGTCCTCTTCGTGGTTGTTTCCAACCTTCTTCTCCTGCTTTTTCCGTTGTTGGGATTTTAGGGCAGTTTCTCATGAAATGTTTGTATTCATGGCATCCCCTGCATTTGAACGGGAGTTGTTCATAGTCCAATTTCTGGTAGTGGTACCAGTTCCCTACCTTTAGCTTTATTTCTTCTGGAAGCCCCACCTCCAGATCTACTTCCACACAGATTTGCGCGTAGGAGTATTGGTCCTTCGGATCCGCTCGGTCTATGTATTGACCCAACCCGTTGCCTATCGCTTGAAGTGATGAGGGGTTCCAGCAATGGATTGGCAGGTTCGGCAGCCTGACCCAAACTGGGACGTCTTTGGGAACTTCTGAAGCTGGATCAAAGCTTGGAGTCCATCGGTTTAGATACATCCCTTGAGTGCCCATGAAATACGGCCCATTCCTAAAGATGAGATCTCTATCCTCCTGGGAAATGAATTCAAAGATGAAAAACCCCCTTCCCACCGCGTAACAGGTTACACTGTCTTTTATCAGTGGTCTCCAATTCCTTTGGATCCAGTTGTCCATGGATCGGGCTGATGGCTAGAGTCCCATGAATTGCCCTACTAGTCCTCGTTCTGACAGGGAGATCGCGAACTTCATTGGCTGCTCCGGCGGAAGCTCGACCTCATGGATTGAATCGAGCTTCTTTACGAAGCTTGGGGGAGCTGCAGTCTGGTGCTTCTTTCCACAGGCTTCAATGAGTTTACGAAAGGAGGAGGAAGGAGAGGGGGGGGCTGGAGGCGGCCCCCCTCCTCCCTGAGCGGCCATGGCGCAGCTGTAGCGAGAGCAGGAAGCCCTAATTCGTCTCAACGCGCAGACACAAGTTGATATATGTTGTTGATATGTATTCACATCTAATTCAGTGTGTAAACCTTAGTTACTAGAACTGTGGTTTAAATTGCGATTTTCCGATTTGGATCGGATCGGCCTCCAAATGAGCCAATTCAAAGTGGGCTGAGTCAAACTCACATTGACTGATTTTGACTCAGTCAGTGCATTCAAACTTGCAAGTCGAGTATCGATTGCAAGTTAACTATGGATCGTGCTATAAAACCCGGATTTAGTGTGTTTTCTCTCATTTTTCTGCCTGTTTGAGCTACTTTCTTCTGTGCCAGTTTATCTTGTACATGCCAAGTTTTCCCGATTAATTGTCGATCTGATTCAAAGTCATCACTTTTTTGCCTCACTGAGTTTTTGCCGATTCCAAGTCTGGTAATATTGGTGTAAACCCATTACCCACTTGTCTGAGATGACTGTTCACTGTATGTGAACCAATGTCCATCAAACTAGGCACCCAAAGGACAATCAGCAGATCATACTCTCCTTTCCTACACTGGAACATTGGAGGGGATCAATTTCCCAATGGACTGTATTACAGATAAGGGGAATCCTTACCTGGTGTTGTGTTTGTACTGAGAGGAAGGAATTTATGTCCAATTGGAGGTTGGTTGAGTTGCTTGGAGAGTTTCCCTGAAAGGAATCATGGTAGGTGCCTGGTTCTGATTGATTTATGAATATTGTGGGTTGGGTTGAGTCAGTGACAGAGTCCATTAGCCAAACTTCTCCCTTGTGGTCTCATAGCCTGTCTTGGGGGTGGAGTCTACAAACAGATTCCTACAGTTGGGTAGTGAATCGCTCCTCTCCAACCATTTTTCTGGATGGGGATTCATGAAGAAAGATAAGTGTTTGTATTATTTGTGTAGGGCTTATCTCTTTGGTTATAAATCCAATTGGGTTTCTCTTATGATTTCTGTCATGCAATGTCAATTCTGCATTTGTTACTGCATGTGAAATCTGTTATGAGGCTGTTGAACGCCAAATTTGCTTACAGATGGAACTCTGATTTGTGAATGAGGAAGAATTTCGGAGTGGATGGCCCCAATAGCTAACGGAGGTGTTTGGGTGTGTTATAGAGGGACATGTCCACAGTTTCCTGTCCCCAGCTACAGGGGATGCCCAAAACCTGGCCCATTATGTCTGCCCACAACCCTAATTTCTGTTCATTGTGCACTTACATCTTTTGAGCAGCAAAAAAGGAAAAAATATTGGGGTTTTCTGAGATCATTTTGCAGGACTTTGTTATGTTGTGGCCAGCAGTAGCTACTGGCTACAAAAGACCAGAACTCCTCCATACAAGTGCTCTATCTTCAGTTGGGAACATAGTTTTTAGTTTAGCAGCAACAGCAAGAAGGAAAAAATGAATTTGCAGCTATAGATTTTTTGTTTTTTTTCAGTCTTCATTGCACTGAGAGGAACAAGGTGCTCTACAGCCCAGTATGGGGGAGATGCTGAGGCATTGGAGTTATGTT